>OU426874.1:972500-1002500 GCA_911387685.1 Dolichovespula media | reverse complement strand
TGGCCGGCGCGTTTTTCCGTTTCGGTAGCGATTTACGAGCGTGCCTTGTCGATCGTTGGTAAGAAAAAGATAGATAGAGAGAGTGAAAGAGAGAGAGAGAGAGAGAGAGAGAGAGAGATTCAAGAGAAGTTGGATTTTCCACGTCTGGGATATTTTTATCGTTCACGACTGTCGACGATTTTGATGTTGGATGGAAGATGGTCGATCCCAGAAACTCTTTATATGAAACGCTCGAGGTGCTCTTTGGGGAAGTGAGACTTTTCGCGCGATAAAATATACCCTGTTAACTATCGAGACGATCGCTTCGAGCATCGATATCCTATAACGAGAGAGCAGACAGCATATCGATAGTGGATATTTCCTTAGTTCTTTTCCTTTTTTATCTTCCCTTTTTCCTTTCTTTCTGGCTTTATTTTTTTTTTTTCTTTTTTTCTTTTTTTGCTCCTTTTTTATATTTTATTCCTTCGCGTAATGAATTGCTAAGATGGAAAAAAAAAAAAGAAAACAACGACGACGACGACGGCGTGTGAAGTGATTTATTATTGAAAAATTGATTTTATAATTGGTATACGTCTTTATTATTATTATTATTATTATTATTATTATTAATATTATTATTATTATTATATACATACGTATAGGAATAATAATTGAACGTCGAAAGCAGGTAATGTCAGTATGAGGGTTGACCGGAAGAAAACTGGGTGAATAAATGTTAATCTATTATAAATGAGGCTAAATCCTTGTATCAAAATTTATACTTATATGTAAGTCAATCGGAGAAATGTCCTGACAATTTTTTAAATGGAATAATCGACCAGTTATCTGTGGATAACTAATGTATATATATATATATATATATATATATATATATAATAATATAAATAATATAATAATATAATATAAATAAATATAATATAATATAAATAATAATATATAATATATATATATATATATGTAAATAATGATTTCTAGAAAGATTTATCATTTTGATTATTATTCGAAGATGTTTTACAATACCACAGCATTTTCTGTTTTCTCTCGTTATCCGCAATTTAAACTTCTTCCTTTTTTTTATTATTATTATTATTATTATTATTATTTTAATACTGCTCGTTGAACCGAGACCGCTTCGCTAAGTTTTAATAACCCGATGTTCTACGGCCCATGAAGCAAAAAACAAAAAAAAGGAGTGAAGCTGAATTGTTTGCGGGTTTATTTTCATCGACGTTGAAAAATGTGCAACTGCGTTTTGTTGTTTTTCTTCTTTTTGTTCTTGTTTTTAATTCTTTTCCTTGTTGTTTTATTTATTTTTTTATTTTTCATATTACAATGCAAGCAAACTATAGTACTCGATGAAATACCAGCTGCACCATTTTCCCTTGTCCGAGAGAGTTTATAAATACATATTTCGTTTGTTTACCGAGGCGATAGTCGATCAGAACGTTACCATGAATATGAATCGATTACGATTTTTATGTATCTTCTCGTCTCTTCCCCCCTCCCTCCCAACCCCTTCATTTTTCAATGGGGAAACAGAAACGTTCGGAAATCGATGTTTCTTTTTTTCGGAATTTCTAATCGATAGAAACAAAAAAAAAGAGAAGAACGACCGTGCGATTTTTTCTTTCTTTTTTTTTTTTTTTTTTGGACATAATTAAATAAAGAATAGAAAGATAATAGAATTAATGACAACGCGTTCAGAGGAATAATAATTTTTAATGCTTGTTATTTCGGTCCGAAAGATAGTAATAAATTCAATGGATAAAAACGATTTCCTTGCGTATTTCCACTCTTTTTTATTTTTATTTCTTTTTCTTTTTCTTTTTATTTTTTTTTTACTCTTACGCGTTTTCTTTACAGTTCCATTTTCTCTCTCTCTCTCTCTCTCTCTCTCTTTTTTTCTCTCTCATTCTTTCATACATCCCTCACACATAGACACACCTGTTCTTATTCTTTTTATTCAGTCTAATAACGTAGAAACGTATAAAGCATTTTCCAAATGCAAAGATAATTTATAGGGAACTATCCGACACGGAGTCGCAAGCTGTTACGATCGTAAAATTCGTTCTCCTGGAAGTCCAGTGTCACCGAGAGAGGAAGAGAGATAGAGATAGAGATAGAGAGAGAGAGAGAGAGAGAGAGAGAGAGAGAGAGAGACAGAGAGAGTAAAGAGTAGAAATCTCTGTGAGGACTTAAGAACGTAAAATTCGAGTAGCCAGGTGTAGGACGAAAGCTGACGATTCGCGAAACGAAAGTGGAAAGAAATGATAAGAGAGAAATTACTATAATAAGAAGAAGTGGAAGAAGAAGAAGAAGAAGAAGAAGAATAAGAAAACTATAAAGTGTCTCATACGAACGAAACGTAATAATTCAGACCGAGATTAAATAATCTTAGGTAACTCGATCTCGCTGGATTTCTCGATCGTGGTTGGGATCGATCTAACGTTAAACCCTCTTCGACCCTAAGGTAAAGTCTCTATCTGAATACTAATCAAGGAAGTAGAGAACAGCATCGAATCGACGTTACTTCTATTCCCTGAGAATTGTTCCTGATCCCTCCCTCTTACCATTTCAGTCTCAAGTGCCCGCCGAATCGTGCTTCTACGTGTGCAAAGAAGATAGACTGATTGAAGGACAGAAATGGAAGGAGAAGGAACGAGGGATAGAGATAGATAGATAGATTGATAGATAGATAGAGAGAGAGAGAGAGAGAGAGAGAGTGAGATGAATGTACGTTCTCTTGATGGTACGATAGGTATGGGAATCAATTAATGGTTGCCACAACGACGACGAGTACCAAAGTGAGAAAGATAGAAACAGAGAGAAAGATAGATAGAGAGAGAGAGAGAGAGAGAGAGAGAAATCTTCGTAAGAGATAGCTCGAGAGGAAGGTCCAGTGCGTTTACGAGAACATCGGAAGACCGCAAGAGCTCTCTCTCTCTCTCTCTCTCTCTCTTTCTCCTCACTTCACCCAAACTAAGCAAACGCGTTACCTTCGATGCATATGCATCGACCACTTCCGCATGACCTAGCCGCATAAATTCTAATTGGATTTGCCGCGATATGCGGAAACGGGTTTGGAAGTTACCACCAATGAAAACGTTTTCTTCCTTCTCTCTCTCTCTCTCTCTCTCTCTCTCTCTCTCTCACATCTAAAAGCTTCTTCCTCGAATTAATTCATCTAATCTTTTCCTTCTCTTCCTCGTCCTCGTCCTCGTCCTCGTCCTCGTACTTTTCCTCGTCCTCGTCCTCGTCCTCGTACTTTTCCTCGTCCTCGTCCTCGTCCTCGTACTTTTCCTCGTCCTCGTCCTCGTCTTCATCTCCTTCTTATTCTTGACAATGATCTCATATTTTGAATTAGAGATTTTCAAGCTAAATATAACGAGTATATCTCATTGGACTATAGGACGGATTATAATTCTACTACTTTACTTCCTTTCTCCTTCATCAAAACCCCACCGCCCTATCCCCACCCCGTTTGACCCCACTCGCTCCACTTCCACCCCTCTCTCTCTCTCTCTCTCTTTCTCTCACTTTCTCTCTCTCTCTCTCTCTCTCTCTTACCCGCCCCTCATCCCGCGGTCCATCGCGAGCTAGGCGCTAAGCTAAATCTCCTACTTTTTGCTTTTTCGCACAAGTTTCAGATCCAACGCGCTTATGCGAGTAGCCGACAAGGGAAGGCTTTTAACCGGCGGTAAAGCAATTACGTTAATAAAGCTTGGAAATTTTACTCTTTCATCCGTCGAAAACGTTTCTACGCGGTCGACCACGTCGTTCGTTCGTTCGTTCGTTCGTTCGTTCTTTCGTTGGCCCCCGACTTTATATATACCGACGTTGTCCTCTACTCGATTCCATTTCCGATTTCCTTTTAATATTTATCCCATAGTTTTGGATCAGGTTTTATCCGAATATCGGATCTTGTTTAACAACGGATGCGTTTCATCGATAAAGGAGGAGGAAGGAAGAGAAAAAGAAAAGTGGGGGAGGGAAAAGGAAAAATAGTGGCTGGGGAGAGTGAGGGGGTGGGGCGGGGGGGGGGGGGGGGGAGGAACACGCGCGAGTCGGATGAGATCGAATATTTTTTTTTTTTTTCTTCTTCTTTTTTTCCCCCCTATTCCTTTTTATTATTTCACAGTTAAAACGGAGATCGCGAATAGTCGTAGTGTCGTGGTAACATGATTCGGTAATCGTAAAGAGATTCTATACACCGTGGACCGAATAAAGATGTTAATACGTACGCAAAATTGTAAGAGAAAGAACCAATTCGAGCTTTTCGACGTCGACAATTCGAAACATCTCTAGTTCCCCCCCCCCTCTCTCTCCCCATCTCCCTCCCTCCCCCCGGCCTTCCTTCTCCTCCTTCCTTTTCCTTTTACTATACTTTACTGTACTTTACTTTACTTTACTTTACTTAACTGAACTGAACTTTTTCTCTTTCTTTTTTATTTCTGACATAATTTCCTCCACCAACAGTAGTTCCCACCCTAAACGCTCTTTCGTGCAAGGTATACCAGCAGGCTGTTTTGTGCGAGCGAGCGCAAATTTATGGTATTGACACTGGCGTTAGCATTAATAGATACCACAAAGGAGGGTGGGTTTAATATACATATCTCTTCTCTTGCACAGTTTACCCTCCTCCTATTTACTTATGCACGCGTGCGCGCGTTCTGTAAACACGTACACCATCTCTATATATAGAAATGTAAATAAACAAAAACGAAAAGGAAAAAAATATGTATACATATATACATAAATATATATATATATATATATATATATATATATATATATATAATTTCGAACAATAAAATGCAATTTGTATAAGACGCAATCCGATATATCCTGTTGTAATTAACTGTACCTGCTAGGAAGTTCGAAACTTCCATTCGTTGTTTTTGTTCCACTGCGAGATTAAAAATACTAACGTTGTGCCGTTGTAAAGAAGAAAGGAGGGTGGTGGGAGGGTGAGAGGCGGGGGAGGGAAAACAAGAAGCCATTTGGTGAAAGAAGTAAAAAAGGGGGCAATCTATTTACTCTCGGCTAACTAACTACCGGATCGTTACTAACAGAACCCACCAGGTTATATTGCGTTATGTTATATCAAATGTAAGTAATTAACAGAAAGTTTCTGTTACATTTGACCTCTATGGTCGTTAGGTGTGTAACGTTGGTGAAGATAATTAAAGAAATAGGCACACAACGTTGGTGGTGATGGTGGTGGGACTTGTGATGGAGAGTGTGGGTGTGGGTTTAGGTTTGGGTTTGGGTATGGGTATGGGCATGGGTACGGGTACGGGTACGGTTGTGGAAAGCTGTGTGAAGTTTCAGAGACGGGATTGGAAGGAGAACACTGTGTCGTGAGACTAAATCACGATAGAAAAGAGAATTCCCTAAGAGCATTTTTCATTTAATGAAGTCTCTTTCTATATCATTTTCCTTTTTCTTGTCTTTTTTCTCTTCTTTCCTTTCCCCCCCTCCCTCCTATACTTCTTCCTCTGTAATTTTCTTTCTCTTTCTCTTTCTTTTTCTCTTCTTTTCTCGGCCTCGGATATCCGTCGTCGAATGCAAGATCGATTCTCGCTTCTATTAATACCCTCGAGTTTTATATCGATAAAAAAGAAAAGGAAAGAAAGATGAAGAAGAAAAAGGGAAAAAAAACGGGGGGAAAAAAAAAGGAAAAGAAAAAAGGAGGACGAGGGAGAAGAGGAAGAAGAAGAAGAAGAAGAAGAAGAAGAAGAAGAAGAAAGAGACGAGAGAAAAAAAGGAGAGGAGAGGAGATTTAAGCAGATTTAATAATCGTTCAAACGCGGAAAAGGGAAAAGGGGGAGAGGGAGGATAGTGATGGCGGAGAGGATGCTCGAGTCTGAAAGAACTCATTGAGCCGACCATAATGAACTCGGAATGAAAGACGGATTCGGAAGTCGGGTCAGCGCCCAACCATACCGACTCTGTCGATAAGAACGATGACGACGGAAATGATGATGTTCGAGAAATCCGAACGATTGGAAACTACTTGAGAAGTATTGTCAAACTTTATTGGAAATGAGCGAAGAATATAAGGTGATTCCTAGATATGATATATCCGTCCTATAACTATTAAAATTGAAATCGTTCGGAATTGAATGTAATCGAAAACAATTAACCGATAAATTAATTTTTGCGTTCGATCAACTCGCCGTACTGTGTTAATCCTTATCGTTTTATATCGTACTCGCGTGAAATCGTATAACGATGTATTGTAGGCGTCATTATTGTAGAACCCGATATTATCTGATTTTAATTTTTCTTTTTTCTCTCTTTTTTCTTTTTTTTTTTTTTTGCCTTGCGTACACGGATATACCGATCTGATTCGTAAATTATATCGTTAGGTTCTTGATGATGTCGTAGGAAACAGAGAGAAGAGAAAAGGAAACAAAAAAAAAAGAATAAACTTTGATCGACAGGACGGCGGCGGGGAGGGGCGGGGTGGAGAGAGAGAGAGAGAGGGGGGGGGAAGTGATCCAATAAATTTTCTGTTTCTCCGAAGTGATTCAAAAGATTGGTTGAGTTTATAAGACTCTATACTTTCCTGACGCAGCAAAATCGACACACGGACCTCTCTTACGTGATACTCGCTTTCAGGGATGGTACAAAAGAAAAGGGACACACAGAGAGAGAGAGAGAGAGAGAGAGAGAGAGAGAGAGAGAGAGAGAGAGAGAGAGAGAGAGAGAGAGAGAGAGAGAGAGAGAGAGAGAGAGAAGGACGAGAGACGGTTTTACGAGCAAGTTTCGCGAGAAGCTCGTTCGATTTTATGAAATCGACGATCGTTACCGAGGTACCTAGAACTGGCTGAGAAAAGGTTGAGAGTTCTCCATCCTTGTTCAGTATCCAGATGGGTGGACCGACCGATGACCAACGAGCGAAAGAAGAAGAAGCTGAGAAAAAGGTATGGAAGGATCGGCCAAAGAGGGCATATCCCTGTCCGAGGTACTACGTATGTAGGTACAAAGAAGAAATGTGTGAGTATGGCGAAGTAAAGATGGTGAGTCGGGGGAGGGTGGGGGTTGAGGGTAGTTGTAGAGTAGTGGAAGCAGCAGGTACCACTGTACTAGAGGGCTACGTGAACCGAATAAAAGTCGACGTCGAAAATATGCTACTACCAAACAGAGTACCTATGGGTAACCTTCTCCGATATGTAAGGATCTTTATTTCATGCTTTTTATTACCTTTTCTCACTTCTTCTTCTTCTTCTTCTTCTTCTTCTACTACTTCGTCTTTGTCTTTCTCTTCTTTAAATTCCTTCGATCAATCTTTGATATTCTTTCGAAATACAAACAATATCAAAATTCACACACTCGAAAATAACCGATCGAAAATGTAAAAAAGGAAAATCTATCTCTATCTCTCTCTCTCTCTCTCTCTCTCTCTCTCTCTCTCTCTCTCTCTCTCTCTCTCTCTCTCTCTCTCTCTCTCATCTAGCCTCTATACAATTTTCAAAGACAAGATTTACGCGAGTAAGGGAATCCTCTCCTTATCTACTGAATAATAAAACGATGAAAAGGTAAAAACCGTAACGCGAATGAAAAAAAAGAAAACGAAGGAAAAAGAAACGAGAAAAGAGAAATTTATAACTCGTCGTAAAAAAGAATAAATTTATAACGATCAAGAAGTTCGAGGATATTTTGTATAAATTTTTTGTTCCTTTTCAACGATTTTCTCCGATGAAGAGGGTATGGCGATGGTACTTTCGAATGAAAAAAAAAAAAAAAAAAAAGAAAAGAAAAAAAAATACAATAACCTTCGAACTACAATTCCCTAACCCTTCCTACGAATGTAACGGGATAACTGCGGAGTGTTCGTTCGTTGTCAATATTTTCGCCCCCTTAAAAGAGATCCCTTTAGACGAAGGAGAGGAAGGGTAAAGAAAAAAAAAAAAGAGAAAAAGGAAGAAAAATGAATCGCAATTCGACAAAGAAATCTTGACGAATATATATATATATATATATATATATATATATATATATATATATATATTCGGTATTGAAAATGAAAGTTATCTTAGATAATGGTAATCGAAATCGACAGTTCGATTTCCGTAGTGTGAAATTTCATTCTCGTTTTCTCGACCGGACGTTTCGATTTTCACCTCCGGCCCCCCCCCTCCTCCTCCTCCCCACGAATATCCTGCCCAATGTTAGATCCTCCACGGTGGATCGGATATGTGCCTCTACCGCGTACAAAGGAGTCAGTCGATTTAGGTCTGATAAGAGAGATGAATATACACATAGAGAGGACGTTCATGGTATCAAAAAATCACCTGGGAGGAGTCTTCTACGTAATGGAAGAAAAGTTCGATGCCTTTTATCGTTGAACACGTATATACGATTTTCTCTTATACTTTCGTAGCTTCTCCGCGAGAGCTACTACCTCTGGCGCACTTTATTTTCACCCCCTATGCCCCACCCCTCCCCACCCCTCCCAACCCCTTTCCGCCCAAACCTGCCACGTGAAGAACCATTCGCGAGTCTTCTCTCGATGAATCGTGTATTTACGTGCACTACTAGGGCAAGTATACGAATCCGTCGGACATCTATGCGAATGAATTCGTGACGATTAAAATAAAAAAGAAAATGAAAGAAGGAAAAAAAATAAAAGCAAGGATAACGCGTGAACATGTTGGATATCGCGGAAATTCGAAATCTATTGGTCTAAAATATGTATAAACGTTCTTTCACAGAGTTCGATTAAACGTCGTGTATTTCGCGTTAACCGTAATATATAAAATCGAGCGAGTAAGTAGTGCATTCCGTCGAGCGGACCGAGGATTTATCGAAATTAATTGTACGCCGTCGAATTCGTTTTAAATTAAAAAACAGAGCGAGGAAACGATTAAAAAAACGTACAGCCAATCGAAGTGCCCCTGTGATCAATGGTGGTATTATTCTACGCGTCCTTCGATGAAATTATTACGAAGAGAAAAAGAAGGAGAAAGAAGGATACGGTCGGTTCGTTGAAAAAAAAAAAAAAAAAAAAAAAGAAAATAAAAAAGAAAAAGAAACCTTTAATCACTAAAAGTATCATTCCAACTCTCGTCCTTCGACAAATTTATTATGCAATAAAAAAGAAAAAAAGAAAAAAAAAAGAAGAGGAAAAAAAGCACACATCGCGCGCGCGCGGAACAATGTAGTTACCATGATTATTAATGAAAGATTAATAAAATTATTTCTTTTATGCGTCCTGTTTTCCTGCCTTTTTCTTCTTTTTATTTATTTATTTTCTTTTTTCTTTTTTTTTTATTTGACAAATTCATGGAGATCGCTATGTATGGATTTCTATTAAAATTAATGGAATAGAATAAAAGGACAGGGAGATGGAGATAGAGAGAATATTGAAACGAGATAGAAATGCGACACACACAAAAGGAATACGAAGTGTGTGGATGAATGCGAAAGAGTGTGTGAGAGAGAGAGAGAGAGAGAGAGAGAGGATGACGAGGTGGAGGAGAAAGGAGATAGAAAAAAGCTGGGAGAAAAAAGAATTAGCAGAAGAAATCTTGCACGGGGCAGGTAGCTGGTAGAGACGGTCTTCTTGCATCGATGCAGAGCACGTGCAACGGAAGAGGAATCTGCTCGTACACGCGCGCTACTTGTGGCGTGCGTGCTCTCGTGAACAACCTATTCTTCTTCTTCTTCTTCTTCTTCTTCTCCTCCTCCCTCTCCCTCTCCTCCCTTTCCATTCCATCCTTTCCTTTCCTTTTCTTCTTTTCTTTCCTTTTTTTTTTCCTTCTCTTTTTCCTTCCCTCTATCTTCCTTCGAACATTCCCGAGACTATTGAGAATGGAACGCTTTTTAAAGCGACGCGTCGTACGACGAGCAGCGCAAAGAAATAAATACGTAGGAGGGGGACGTCCCTCAGTCTGTCTACTTTTCGAAGGAAGGTACGTACTTTCGTATACTCATACGAAAGTATATCCAATCTACCCTATATGTGTGTGTGTGTGTGTTAGTACGTTTATACAGAATCTCGATAGGTAAATGTATTCACCGATAAAAATTCCATATTACGCGAAGTGTGAGACTACGAATCCGCGGAGTTTGCAAAATAGTTTTATATATATATATATATATATATACATACACGCGTTTCTCAATTCACGCGGAATTGATTTTAAGCGTAATTATTTTACGCGGTCAGATATGTATATATACATATACCGTCATATATAAAAGCTTCGAAACAATATAATATTTTTAATTCTGTTAAGGATATTGCTTTGGATTTGAGTGATGTATAAAAACATTCGATTTTAAAATGCTTGATGGAATGCAACATGGACGCAAATATTTGCACCAGGCAATGCTGTGTTAAGACGACCGAGGGAAGGAGTATCCAGTGTTATTAATTTATCGAAAGAGATTGAAATAGGAAGATTTGTCAAATTTAAACGAGCTTGACGTTAATCATTCACTAACGTATCGTGAATCGAACGATACTGAATTGACTAATGTCATATTTGAAAACCAACCTCATGTTGTATGTAGCGGTGACAACGAATGAACGAACGGATTCATTCACTGTGACAAAATCTTTGTAAAGTTCTTGAGTTAGGCAAAAAAATAATTGAAATATGCCATTACAGACATTGATACAGAGACGTTCGAAGAGGCTTAAAATTTCGTTAAAATTTTGATGTAATGTCGCAGCGAATGTCAGGAAAATTTGTGAAAACTTAGTGATAGAAAATATTGAGATAAACTCGTCCGAAATAATTTACGTTCACAATGAGAATGAAGACGAACTTCGAAATATTTCGAGCGATTACGATGAGACGAGGGTTTATGCCAAGGAGAAGAGTAAAGGCTTATTTGTTTTCAATTACAGTAGTAACAGTGACATCGAGTAAAAGTTACGTACGTTAATTGAATACGTTTTCTGAATTGTCTTACTTATTTTCTTTTCTTTTTCTTTTTTTTTTTTTTTTTACGTTAAGCTACGTGAAATAAATATGTACACGTGTATTTGTAAAACTTTTACTAGCTTTTATTTCCAATAGTTTTCCTTTTATACTGACAGATTCAATTTATAACGATTTTTATTCGCGTAAATCAAATCCACGTGGAACGGATATTCGTGTAAATTGAGGAACTGGTTTATATAAACATATACGAACGATAACGCACGAGTTCTCTTTATATTTTTGTGTTCGTAACTTGTCAGAAAAACGCAAACGAGGTATTTGTTCGTTATAAATAATTAATATTCGTGGAGATAAAGAATAGACCGATCTTTAATACATTTTTTATTCGAAGTGTCCACAATTTTTCCTTTTTTTTTTTCTGTTTTAAATTCGGAGTTATTATAAATTTAAATAAATTGTTTTGTCAATGACAAAAAATTTGTCGTTCGTAACAAATTATTTATGAAAAAATGAATGTTTAAATAGATACTATATCCTACGTATGAGTTACGTACGGTTGTTCTTCTTTTTTCAAAAACAGTTTACAAAAATTTACTTACAACGAACTTTTTCGATTATAAATTATCGACGTTCGAGGAGATAAACAGAGGTTTAATCTTTGAAACATCTTTTATTTCAAGTCTCACGTTATTTTTACGATACTCCCGGAAATATTCTGATATAAATAAGACCCTTGCATTAGGATTTACTCCAACGTAATTTCGTTAATGAAATCTAATGACCCAATGAACTACATAATTTCCTCGAATTTTTCTTAATCAACTTAAAACGTAATTAGTATTTCCACGTAATACGAATAGTACTCACGATACTAACAGTACGTTGACATATACGTTCGACGAAATTACGAATGACAATGTTTCGTCGACTATACCTTCGGAACTAAAATTCTTTAAGACTTCAAAACCAAAGCCATTTTTTTTCTTTTTTTTTTTTTTTTTTTAATGGAATGAAAAAACGTTCTTTTTTTTATCAACATACTTCGATATCGTCGTTATCACAGGATCATTTTCGTTGATACGTTGCAAACATAAGTATAGAAATTTTCCAATTCGATTAATTCGATGAAATATATGTGTAATGCTTACGTACGTATGTACAAAAATTTTTCTTTCTCTTTTTTCTTTTTTTTTTCTTTTTTTTTTTTTTTTTCTTTTGCAACTCTTCTCTATTGCATGTTCGGGATTAAAAGATCCGAGAAAGAAATCTTTCAATGTACGACCGTAGAATTGAGGAAAAATAAGATAAAGAGAGAATAGAAGCGAGAAGAAATAAACGAGCAAGGAGAATCGTAAATTAAAAGTGTGATGTGCTTAGAGTTCGGTCTATCCGTCTTCCCGGAAGGCGCCATTATTTAGGTACTCTTTCTCTCAGAGTATATTCTCTGTCCTCTCTCTCTCTCTCTCTCTCTCTCTCTCTCTCGTCCACTTGATAAGTCTTCGAAGTGTAAAAAACGAGGGCAAAGGGATAGGAGAACGGAAAGAGAGATGGAAAAGAAAAGAAACTAGAGACGTTCGAAAAGAAAACGAGAGCTACATGTTTTACAAAGAGCTACCCCTTTTTTCTAAACCCTCTCCCTGCCCCTCCCGCCTTCTCCCACTCTCTCTCTCTCTCTCTCTCTCTCTCTCTCCATTATCATTTTTTTCTTTCTCTTTCGTTCTCTTCAAAAGATTCACTTTCTTTTCTTTTTTCTTTTTTTTTTTTTCTTTTTTACAGAACGAATACACATCCGTATGCATACGTACGTACGTATAGATACGTAAGTGACACTGAAACCTTCCTAAAAAAGAAAGAAAAATAAAAAAAGAAAGAAAAAAAAAGAAACGAAATTCATTTCTTCCGTCGAAAAGCGATTTTGGTTTGAAAGGAAACCAAAAAGAATAAAATAAAAGAAATAGAATATTTCTTGAGATAACGATCCTTGCCCGTAAGGGTAAGGATCATTCTTCACTTTGATCCTTCCTTTTCGACCTCTACTACCCTTCGTTTTCTTTCTCGTCAACGTCGAGCTGCCAGCTCTTAACACTCCTCCTCGGTATTTATCGTTCGCGCTCGTTTGTCCCTGGTAAAAAGAATCATTAACACCCACAACCGATTTCTTCCTCTACGTTCTATCCTCGCTTTTGTTCGTCGTTCTCGGCAAAAAATATAAAAAGATAAAAAAATAAAAGAATGAAATAAAATCGCCGTCACCACCCATCGTACTCTATACGTTTACCATTCGTTCATTCTCCCGTTTTTAGTCTCGTTTTCAACTTAAGACCGAGTAAACTGTGAATAAACCTTTCCTGCATAAATTAGTGAGTGCATCCGTGAATAAAAAAAAAAAAAAAAAAAAAAATTGGTGGGATCATCCGGTTAAACTCGTTCGCCAGAGTCCTCCTAACAACCGTATCCTGTTATCTTGTATATAACAATACTGGTGGACTACTTATACAAACTGGATAAAACCAAAAGAAAGGAAGAAAGAGAAAAATAAAATAAGAGTTTGCAGTATGCAACGATGTCGTACTGATACTACCTCAGCATTACATTTTAGTTTCTTCCTTCCTTCCTTCCTTTTCCTTTCTTCTTTTTCTTTTTCTCTTTCTTCGTACTTTTGATACAATACTGGTACAATTTTAGATACGAAAAGAGTACGAACTTTTTAATAGCATCGTCTAAAGAGAGAGAGAGAGGGAGAGAGAGAGAGAGAGAGAGAGAATATCTCTCAAAAAAAAAGAGAAAAAAAATAGAAAAAAGATAGGTGACGACGCGATGAAAGATGTTCGTTCACCTTACGAGAAAATATATGACAACAGATATGAAATACGACGATGAAGCAATCGGCCGAAAGACAAAAAAAAAAAAAGAAAAAAGGAAGAAAAGAAAAATATGGTCGGTTCGTTGGTTTGTCTTTTTTTCTTTTTTCTTTCTTCATTTTTATTATTGATCCTTTATCGTTGCCATAAGGTGAACAACGTGCGATCGCTAATGTTTCGGTTTCTTTCGTTACTTTGTTTGTTCCTCTCGTTTGTTTAATTATAATTCGTATAATTAAACAGGGTCGAGCATTCGTGAAGCTATAAATTTAATTTCGTTCTTCTTTTAACAACTTTCTTTCCATCAGTCATCGTACAAATTATATTGAACTTATCTTTTGTTTCTTCTGTCTTTTTCTTCTCGTTTATATTATTTAAATCAAAATCTCTAATAAAAGAACACAAATTACATCATACTTTACGTCATACATTATACATATTGTATTACGCTTATCATTCGTTTCGTTTCGTTTACTATTTAAATGAAAATCATTAATAAAAGAACACAAATTACGTTATATACTTTATATACGTCATACATTATACGCATTGTATCACGCTTATCTCTCGTTTTGTTTATTATTTAAAGTCAAAATCTCGAATAAAAATTTTAATAAGATTAATGTTATAATTCGATAAAAGTCCTATACTTGACTAATCGAATCCATTAGATGTTCTCCTTGCTTTTCTTTCTTTTTCTTTCTTTCTTTTTCTATCCGTTTACTCGACGATCATCGATCAAAGGGGAATAAATTCGAGCAGCTGTAGACGTCCACCTACTTATAAATATTTCACGCCACTTTAACCAGCTTATTATACTTTTATATCGCATCATCCACACTACCCCAATACATCGTCTTGAGAGACTTTTATCGAATACTCCTTTCGATTCTGCCTCATCTAACCGTCGCTCTCTCGTTTGGAGGGGGACGGGGGCAGGGGGCAGGGGGGGGGGGAGAAGAAGGGAAGGGAAAAGAAAAAAAAAAAAAAAAAAACAGAAAAAGGAAGAAGAAAACAGGAAGAAAAGGAATCTATAATTTATGAGAAACGGTTTGTAAATAAAATATGGGGATCTAACCGACCTCATTAATGCCGCTCCGTCTAACGGAGCCAACGAAATACGTGATTTACTGGCCCCATTCAAAAATCAGAAAATCTCCGCTTCCGCTTCCGCTACCGCCGGTGGTGGTGGTGGTGGTGGTGGCGGTGGCGGGAGGGAGGGAGGGGGTAGGGGGTGGCGGCTGACGGATAAAAAACTTTAATAAAAGGTAAACTCGGATCGAAAAGCACCCTTTTTTAATTTCTCCCTTCATCTCGTAATAATGCGCTCCAATTACGCTTCGTCGCGTAATAATGTTCCCGTGACACGCAATCGCGAAATCACGACGTGGATTTATTTCGATGAATTAGAACGACGAACGATTTCATTATCGATGACAACGAGATCATTTCTTTCCTTTCTCCTTGTCCTTTTCTTTTCATTATTTTCTGTTTTTTTTTTTTTGCTTTGTTTCTTCTTTTTTTTTCTCTTTTTTGTTTTTTTTTCAACAAAGTAATTTTCGATCGATAAACGCGATCAACGATCGTTGCCAACTGAAGGACGTACAACGAAATAATTCTCGGCTTGCTACTATGACGATTATTGTAAATAAACGCAACGAAGTGTTCTTTAAAGAGTGCGGGGAGGGAGGGTGGTGAGGGGTGGGTGGGGGAAATTGTCCTCCTTTTATTCGGGCTCGTTCAAAATTCAACGTTTTAAGGCACAAAGCGTAAACCACAAAATAGACTAAAGTAATGTGCCCCTTTCAAACAACTCGAGTGAGATAGCGAGATAGAGAGAGAGAGAGAGAGAGAGAGAGAGAGAGAGAGAGAGAGAGAGCAACGTTACTCAGGAACTCGAAGTCTTAGTCGTGGAATTGCATATTATGCTAAACAGAAACACGCGAAATTCTGACACAACAGGGTAAATTAACTTACGCAAATACCATGTTACAATAACTCTACGATGATTTACCAAGCGGGTTGTTGATAGACTACAAACATAAATTCTACGTATGAGGAAGCTTGGAGTTTACCCACGTTTAAGCGACTGTGTATAGATACTTAGGTGGTTTTGCTGACATATGTGTCCATAAATATGGTGTACCATCCAGTTTACATATAGACGAACTTCTTCTTTCTTTATATATTTTTTTTTCATTGTTGTCTTCTTCAAAAATTCATTTCCGATTTCCGCGAGACAACTTTTGTCCCGAAAAGTGTGTTCGTTGCGACGAACAAATATCGCTTTATATAACACTTCAATCGATATTGGATTTAATTGTACTTTAAATTTAATTACATGGATATATTTTAAATATGTAATCACAGGTATTATACTTTGTCGATGGATTTATTGATAGTTAAAAAGAAAAAGAAAAGTAAAAAAAAAATAAAAAAACGGTAATTTTAATGTTACAACGCCGTAATAATCCGTACGTTTTATTTTTATTTTCCTTTTTATTCGTATTATCCAGCCTTCACGTCAAAACCAAAATCGTATTTTCCAGTGGGGGACGCTCCGACATCCTCGTCTTTTATAACTGGTCATTAAATTATATACGCGTGACCAATCTCGATACGCTTGAGAGATACGAAAAGAAAGAAAGAAAAGAAAAAAGAGAAAAAAAAAAAAACAAAAATATGGAAAGAGGGAGATGTTTCGAGCTTAATAAAAATTCTCTCTGTTGATCTCGATCGGTGGCCGTCGTTTCACGAAACGATAGTGTCACTAACATAGGGAAAGGGGTCAACGTTCATAGAGCCGATTAACGTCCCGAGACGAAAGCTACGTTGTCCTTATCTCGTCACGGATATATATATATATAGTTACGTTCTCTCTTGCCCACTAATACTCTTAACTCCGATTAAGTGACTCGAAAAAAAACGAAAACAAAACAAAAAGGAAACTTACACAGAGAAGGATCAATTCTTTCTCTCCGTTTGTTTCTTTTCTTTTTTTTTTTTTTTTTTTTTTTAATCGCCAGAAAGTACAATAAAATGTTTCGATAATGAAGTTAATAACAATCGATTTCTTTTTATTTTTTTCGTCGATGTGTTTCTTTCGATAGGAAGTTTCGATAATCGTTTTTATAAAAAAAAAAAAAAAAAAAAAAACAAAAAAAAATCGATTCGTGAATATTTTTATTCTTTTATTTTTAATAAATGACAGACACTTTTGTTCCTGACAAAAATAGGCTTAACGTGTGACGTAAAATTTCGATTCGATTTTTCTTTCTTTCTTTTTTTTTTTTTTTTTTTTTTTGGTGAAATATATAAAATTTGTCGATTATTTTCAAGCATGCATTTAATCTCGGCACTTCTTTAGCGATAATAAATATTGACATGATAATGCGTATCAGTAGTGAGCCTCGGAAGTATTTTCCTTTCTCAAGTTTGCCTTAAGTCACTTATACCATACGTGCGAACAAGACTTTTCAGCGACTTTGGTTCGTCCGTTTGAAGTCGCAGAGATAAGTACACTCGAGCGAGAAACTTGTGCAGGGATTGCCGAGGAAAGTTGTTGAACGTGTGTGTGTGTGTGTGTGTGTGTGTGTGTGTGTGTGTGTGTGTGTGTGTTGGCGTGGTAAAAAACTGGGTCGTTGTATACAATTCACGAAAATCTTGAGAGAATCGTGCTCACTCTCTCACTCTCTCTCTTTCTCTCTCTTTCTCTCTCGAAAGTTTTTTTTCTATCGTTGCTCGTACCATTGAACAAAAAACAAATTTTCTCTTGATCCACTAATCATTGAAAAACGAAAAGAAACAAAAAAAGAAAAGAAAGAGGATGAAAAAGGACACGTTGCAATTTTTATAACATCGCAAGAATCATTATTCGTTACTCCCAAATATCATTTTATATTCGTTACAATATAACAAGACGTATTACCACGGAACATTTCAAAAACGAGAACAAAGTGTCTCTCGGTAACTCATTTCTATTGCTTCTCCCATACGTCAGTAGAAACCGTAAGAAGGATTTCTATTCGTGTAGTCACGTTGTAAAGAAGAAGAAGAAGAAGAAGAAGAAGAAGCGAAGTAGAAGAAAAGGAAAGAAAAAAAGGGAAGCTAAAGAAATGGAAAAGGACGAGGAGTATAGAAAGAGGAGTTGAAGGGGGTGGAGTTGGAGGACTAGGATCCGTGAATTGAAGAAATACATAAGAAAACTCGTAGTCTAGTGAGAAACGTTAAGTCGAGTCGACTTTCGCGTCGCTGCACTCGCTTGAATTCAACTTGTAGAATTCGTTGAATAACGGGTAAGAGTGGTATCGAGATCACTCGCATATCGAAGACGTTGCGATCGCACTTCCAAAGTCATTTGGAAGATGGAAGGATCGGGTGGAGAGAGAGAGAGAGAGAGAGAGAGAGAGAGAGAGAGGGATGGGGTGGGGCGTGTAACGGGGGAAGAGTAGAGGGTGGTGGTGATGGTGGTGATGGTGGTGGTGAAGTTGGGTCGGGGGATAGGTATATATAAAAGGTACATCGGAAAGAATGGAAACGCGGGCGGGAGGTAGATCAACGAGAAGGAAAGAAGTGCCGTTAGAAAGAGAGAGAAAGAGAGAGAGAGAGGTGACATTTGGTATACCGGTGGGAGGAGGGAGTAGGTGTTTTCTCCTCTTGGATGTAAATCGTGGTAGAAATTTCAAATGAAAGAAATATATATATATATATATATATATATGTATGATGTGTACATGTGTATGTTTATCTATACGTATATGTATGTATGATTGTATATGTATGTATGTATATGTATATGTATGTATGATATGTATGTATATATATATGTATATATGTATGTATGTAGGAGGAGACAGTGAACGAAGGACAAAGTGAAAGAGAGATAGTTATATATATATATATATAGAGAGAGAGAGAGAGAGAGTTGGGAGTGGTGAAGGAAAAATAGAGAAGGGAGAAGGATGAGGTGAAGTGAGGAGAGAGAGAGAGAGAGAGAGAGAGAGAGAGAGAGAGAGGGAGGGAGAGAGGGAAGGAAAAGGAAAAACTCTACTAGGAAGCATTGCTCGGCGGTGACGCTTTCCGAGGTGGTTTCTGTCGCACGAACGAAATTGCGGCTGTTTATCTGAGCCAACCGACAGAAATTCCATTTCGTCTCGCGCCTGCATACCTACTACTCTTGGCGTGGTGCACGCAAACGTAGTATATGCACATGCATACACACACACACACACACACACACACACACACAACACACAGATTACTCCAATACGTTACTCTTATACATCGTCGTATAGTAGTATAGAAGGAAATAGAAATATATACATAAATATACATATATGTATATATATATATATATATATATATATATATATATATATACATACATACATATACTACGTACGTACGTATGTATTTATGCATGCATCTACGTATATATATGTATCTCTACAGATAGCTCGAGTCGTTGGCACTCTTATTTATTTCGTTTCCTTGGATAGAACTTGTAATTCTCGAACCGAACTAAATTATGCGCCCCTCCCCTCCCCTCCCCTTCTCTCCCCTTCTCTCCCTTCCCCCTTCCCCTCCACGTTCCCTCCATGTAACTCGTTGACAATACGAAAACAAACATCGGATTCGAAATCGAGTTTGCTTGTATTCTGTCGATAAATACGATCGATTTTCAAAGTAACTCGCGCTTTCATATCTGACACGTAATGGACACTTTATCTTCTTCTCTTTCTCTCCGTATCAACGATGGTTTCTAAAGAAGAAGAAGAAGAAGAAGAAGAAGAAGAAGAAGAAGAAGATGATGATGATGAAAAAAAGCGTTTTACGTATAACGCGTTAATGGAAAAATCTGCTACCTCCCCCTCCCCTCCACCCCCTCCCTACTACCCCGCCCGCCACATTTTTTATCGAACGACGACACGTGAAATTTGATTATAATTCGATAGAAATTTAAATATTCATATTTCTTATCGTGGTAATAAACTTTATTTCATATATATCGAGCGAACGGATTTATAAAAAGGAGAGGGATGCCGATGTATAAATTCGATGAGAATATATTCCAGGCGCACCCACTCCGTTCTTTTTCCTTCATTTTTCATTTTTCATTTTTCATTCTGTTTTTCTTTCTCTTTTTTCTTCTCTCTTCTTTTTTTTTCTTTTTCGATTCCTTCGTTTGATCGCTTTATTTTTCGATTTTTTGTTTCCTTTTTTGTTCTCTCTCTCCCTCTCTCTCTCTCTCTCTCTCTCTCTCTCTCTCTCTCTCTCTCCGCTTAGTTTTCATTGTTTGACCTCCCACGTGAATTAAGCGATCGTAGATAATTTAGATTTATGACTATCCAGGAAGATATGTTTTCATAAACCTCGTGCTATCGTTAAGAATGAAATATCAATGTGTTGAGGTGTTATTAATAAAATGCTCGCAACCAACGCTATTTCTTTTCATTGGCGGATTTAACGAAAGCTTAATGTTGTAATACGGGCGACGTCATCATCATAAAAAAAATATCATATTCGTAACAACGTCGAATCGTACATTTGAGAATCTTGGGGGTGGAAGAAGAAGAAGAAGAAAAAGAAGAAGAAGAAAAGAACGAAGAAGAAGAATAAGAAGTGTTTAAGCCATTTTTCCGAAGCATTTAAAATTTCTCATGAAAACTTGATTACTTTGAAACTCATGGAAAAGGAAGAAGTTCACCAACTGAGCGTTCGTTCGTTCGTTCGTTCGTTCGTTTGTTCGTTAGTTAGTCAACTTCTTCTTTTGCCCTTTGCGTTCATTAACCGACAAGAAACTTCAAATCCTTTACTATCTTCCTCTCTCTTTTACTTCAGAAGAAACGTATTCGCTGACTTGATCGTTACTTACCTATTCAATTCTGTACTTCCACAATAGTCATAAAACGATTATTTCGTTGGACTCCTCTCTCTCTCTCTCTCTCTCTCTCTCTCTCTCTCTCTCTCTCACACACACACTATTTCCCTGTCTTCTCCCTTTTCTGTCTTTCCTTCTTAATTACCTTTCTTATACGTGTCGAAAGTAATTATGACAATTGAAAACAAGCGATTTTATCGTTAAACCTGTTTTCGTGGTACAGTCATTAGCAAAGAATCACTACCCATTGTCCAATCCTTCTATTCGAAAAACATTCATCCGGTCTCGTTATAAAGACTGAAAAGGCCATTATATTCGAAAGGAAATTCACCTGGGTTATAATATACAAAATATTGTTTGACGATAATAGTCTTCTCGAGATAGATATATGTCAATTATTGTTTTGAAATATAATAGATTGTTTTGGGGTCGAATTGATCGGCCCTTATTCGATTGACTCATTTCTTAAATTCATCCCGATGAAATATTTCGAACGATTATCTTCTTATACTCGTTCTTTTTACTCTTCCTCTTCCTCTTCCTCTTCCTCTTCTTCTTCTTCTTATTGGGTGTCATCATACTCGGTAAAAATTTCGATGACTTTTTTTTTTTGGTCTCTCGCGAGGTTTTCCCAATACGGGACGCGTTCCCCTTTCGAGACGTCTTGTCCGTCAAACGACTTCATTATTCACCCGCATACTTACAACCTGGATGACAAGGATAAAATGTCTTTGAGGTAGTCTAGCCGTAAGAAGAAGAGCCATCAGCGATATTCGACTCGAGTGCTGCGCTGAGTTTTTCCTATCGATCCTTTCTTTTCTTTTTCTTTCTTTTTCTTTTTTTTTCTTTTTAATCGATATAGACAGTTATAGACGGAGGGAGAGACAGATACAGACGGTTAAGCCTTTAACAATTTTTCCTTCCTTTTTTCTCGCATAACTTTCTTGTACTTTTTCTTTTTATATTTTTTTCTTTTCTCTTCTTTTTTTTTTTTTTTATTTACGAAACATGGTATATCGTCCTTGATTTTCTTTTTTCCTTCTCTACTTTTTTTTTTTGTTCTCTAAATCGACGAATCTAAGATTAATTTACATCCTCGTGGATTCAATGAAATTCGAACGACGACAGATCGGCCTTTTAATTTCGATCCTCGTAACGAACATTCGTTGAACCTTGTAACGAACTCGCTTATAATATTCTAGTGTTTGAGCATAGAGCGATTAACTTAGAACGTAAAGTAATACCCGATGATCCTTGAGCCGGATCGATGCGATTACCTTCGGAAGGAGGAAACGGTGGGAGGGAGGGAGGGAGGGAGGGGGAGGGAGGAGATGACTGGGTAAGGTTCTAACCCAATTAAATCGTTGCAAGTGAAATTCCCGTAGAATAGGCATATCGTATCGAGGAACGAAACGGGTATTAGCAAAGTGACAGGATAAATTGCTAGCTCGAAACACATACACACACGCGCGCGTACACATACGCGCGCGCGTGTATCGAATGTAATTCGTACATTGGTATTTGTATCAAACCGGAGAGAAAATGTGGTCCTTTGGATTATAAGTTGTACCAAGGAAGAGAGGACAGGGGGAAAAGGAAGACCTTTTAAATTGGATAAAAGTTAAGTTATACTATTCTTTCGTTACTTTAAAAGAATAAATCTCGTTTGTCACCTTTTCAAATAGTATTCCTTTATCCTTCCATCCCGAAGATAGAATAAGGAGACGGATAGAGAGAGACATAGAGAAGGAGAGAGAGAGAGAGAGAGAGAGAGAGAGAGAGAGAGAGAGAGAGAGATCGCGCCTGGTTTGGTAAGCCTGCCCTTTTCCCAACGTAAAGTCCAACGTTTTTACGGAAGAAGTAAAAGTGGAGCGGAAGAATGGAGTAGCAGTAGGAAGAAGATGAAGAAGAAGAAGAAGAAGAAGAAGAAGAAGTTAAGGCGCCCGAGTAACGGGAGAATGCATTTACCCTGGCGAGTCGATGAAAGGTCGAGCGAATTGGCCGGTGAAAGGGTGTAGAAAGAGAAATATATATATATATATATATATATATATATATATATATATATATATGTATATATATATATGTATATATGTATATATATGTATAGAATAAAAACAGTCAGATCGAAGGGCATATTTATATTAAATATATAATATATATATATATATATATAATTCTTCGAGGATATATGACGTAAAGATTTCTCTCTCGTCGTGTAAACGTTACTTACACGTATGTGTCATCTTACTTAATAAACGTAACGCGAGAGAAGAGATCTCAACGGGGACTCTTTTAAAGAATGCGAACGAAAAACGATACTGCGTCGTCGTTACTTGCGCGTCGTCTTCTTGTGCAATAAAAAAAAAAAAAGAAAAAAAGAAAAGTGGTGGAAGAGGAGAAGGAGGAGGAGGGGGAGGAGGAGGAAGAAAGGTAACAAAAAAAAAAAAAATAAAAAGAAAGAAACGAAATTTCACTCTTAAGTTACAAATGGACACGGGAAAGTTTTCTTTCGAATCGGTAAATGCGTTTGTTCATTTGGTCTTTGTCGTTCTAGCTAGATTAGAGGAAAGCTCCGTGACAACGCGCAGAGAAAGTAAAATTAGAAGGAGGACCGAAAATTTTCTAGTGCCTTTTTCTCATTCTCTCTCTCTCTCTCTCTCTCTCTCTCTCTCTCTCTGGCACGTTTGTCTCTACTTTATTATTTCCTGTAAAAAAAAAAGTTGGCCGGTAGAAAATTTCATTCGAAAAAAGGGAGGGAACATAGGCGTACGAGCTTAATGAGTAAGAAAGAAAGAAAGAGAGAGAGAGAGAGAGAGAGAGAGAGAGAGAGATAGTAGACCAGTAAATTACAATGAAAAAAAAATGAATGCGATAAAACGTGGGGTTATCCTTCTTTCTCGCTCTCTCTCTCTCTCTCTCTCTCTCTCTCTCTTTTTCTCTCTTTCAAAATTTTTCGGATCTTAATTGCAGGGAAATGGTGTGTAATGGCGTGAAATATTGGTTAGAAAAAGATGCTGACTCTTGTCGCAACCGAGGAAGCTTTTAATCCGGCGGTGAACCAACGTGAAAATGCTGACCCCATCGATTTCATTGCCAATCCGTTAGAAACGCAAAAGGGGGCACCGAAAGGGGAAGGCGTTTCTGAAATAATAAACGTGAGAACAGGAATAAAATAGGGGGTATGGGAAGTAGAGAATAAAATAAAGAACAGAGGTGAGGAGAGACAATGAGAGAGAGAGAGAGAGAGAGAGAGAGAGAGAGAGAGAGAGAGAGAGAGAGAATAGAGGACAAGGAGAAAAGGATGAAGATAAAATTGAGGAGTGATGGAGATAGAAACAGTGATAGACAAAGAGAAAGAGAGAGAGAGAGAGAGAGAGAGAGAGAGAGAGAGAGAGAGTAAGAGAGAACGAAAAGCGCGGGTTATGCGCGTCAGGGCCGTAGCTTCGTGTTGGTATTTAGCGGGGCGCAGGCGTCGGAAAATAGGAACGATCCTCAGTCTTCGTGCGAACCCGATACGACGCGCGGCTTCGCTTCACTTCGTTTCGCATTTCACGTGGAATACTTAAACTCAACTATTCGATAGCGAACTACTCACTCAACTTAAGCGAATTAACCACCCCAAGCCACCCACTCCCATTACCCCACCGCACCGCACCGCACCCCACCTGTCCTGTCACCTCGATTAACACTAACTTTATATACGATTGTTCGATCGATACTCATATTTTTGTAGTAACGATATTTGAAAGAGATTGGGAGGAAGGGGGGGGGGGGATAACGAAAGGGAAAAAGAAACGAAAGAAAAAAGAAAAAGGAAAAAAGAAAATATTTTACCCCGTTTCTCGCGTCTATAATTTCATTGGTCAATTAATCGATTCGATCGATTCGATCTATTCGATCTATTCGATCGATATATTTCTTTCTTCCTTCTCGTCGCTTCTATCGTCCCTCTTTCATCTACGACGTACGATCGATCGATCCTTCCGTCCATTCCATAAAAACACCGAATCTTAACTCGCGTTAAAATAATTTTCTCTCTCTTGCGTTTTTGTTTCTCCTTTTCTTTTTTCTTTTTTTTTTTCTTTTTTTAATTAGTTCTCGCTCAACAAACACTTTTCGATACTCTACGAGTCGTAACCTTTTTTTCTGTTTTTCTGTTTTCTTTTCTTTTTTCCCCTCTTTCTTTTTCATTTATCGTTTTATTTTCTTCCTCTAGATTCGATACGTAGATTTCAATACGATTTCTAATGAAATTAATCGTAGTTTCGACTAAAGTGTATATTAGAACGCTTTGTCGTTGTCGATATTATGCAGATAATATAATTGACCGTGCGTAATAGGAAATATACTGTAATTAACTCTTTTCGATAATAGATTAATCATTTCGTCGTTAAATACGTTCGAATAATTTCAAGTAATTTCGAGTGTCGCCGATAATACGGTACGATCCGTGTTAATAAATGATTAAACCGTGAGATCATCAATCGGATCTATCTTGAAGTAATAGCCGGATCAAAATTAATTCGTCCATTGATTCGTTAGAAACGTAATAGGAAGTAACGAGTTAACGCGTATTCGTTTTAACGTAACAAAAAAAAAAAAAAAAAAAGATCTCTGACACGGGCATATCGAGCAACAAGGAAGAAACAACGAACGAACGAACGAACGAACGAACGAGCAAACAACGATAATAAGAATAACAAGAACAACAAGAACGACGTCTGAGAAGATAGCCTGTTGATAAAATACAAAGGAGGAGGAGCGTGTTTCTACTGAGGTAAGCGATCGAGTGTACTCGATAATCGAGTATGTACTCGAAATGTTTAAAAAAAGAAAAAGAAAAAGAGAAAAAAACCGAACTTCGAGGCCGAAAAAATTCATTTTCTCTGAGATCTCACTTGAACGAAGAGAGAGGGAGTGAGAGTGAGAGTGAGAGAGAGAGAGAGAGAGAGAGAGAGAGAGAGAGAGAGAAAAGAGAGAGAAAAAGAATTAAAGTAGAAAAAGGAAAAGAAATGAAAAGAAGGACGGGAAGGAAGAAAACTTGAGGTCGAAGTTAAACCACTTTTCCGTGTACTCGACACTTTTCATTCTACAACAATCGCCTAAGTTCGATCGATACCATTATCAGTCCGTAATAAACTCGAAGTTACGGTGTATAGGTATAGGCAATAGGAAAAGGAAAGTTTATTTTAATCGAAAACATTTTTGATTGTTGATCCGATCACGCTTGCCCATACGATTTTATAGGTCGTATGGTAAACTCCTTTAATCCATTAAGATTTTATCAAACGTGAAATTTCGCCTCGTAAGAAAGAAATTATCTTTATTAATTATCATTAGTATTATTAATATCTAATGATAATATTAATACTAATAATAATAATTAATAATAATAATAATAATAATTATAATAATAATAATAATACATATATTTCATTAGACTTTTTTGAGTGTACTTTTTATTGATTGCTCGAATAAAAAAAACGAATAGTATAGATTGCAATTTTATACACTAAAGTAATATCCTTTTGACGATAATGTTTAAAGGATTAAATTTGACTGAAGATTAACGGGACAGTAGTTTCGAATTATGGATATGAAGGAATTGCGAATGAATTCACATGTTCCATTTTCTCTCTCTCTCTCTCTCTCTCTCTCTCTCATTCTCTCTCTCTCTCACTCTTTCTCTTTCATTTTATTACCCTATCGCTCTATCACTCTTGGTATTAAAGTTTACACGTCGCCAAGTTAGAACGTCTGTAATTTGAAGAGATCGAAAATCCTGTGTCGTCTCAATAGAAGTAGTTCGTAAGCATCAAAGGAAATTTAAGTTCCCCGAGTAAAGAGAGAGAGATAAAGAGAGAGAGAGAGAGAGAGAGAGAGAGAGAGAGATTCGACTTCGACGTAGAAGTTGAATTATGGCTTTTTCATTCCTCTCCCCTTTTCCCCCCCACCTCTTTAAACTCGCTCACCACCACACCTCCACCACCCATCCCCCAAAGCCGACTCCCTTCCTTTTTAAAAGACGTTTAGAATCCTCGCGGCACGTAAGGGTCACACGGAGGGGGGGTTGCTCAAGCAGCGTGGCCAAGAAGAAAAATGAAGTGTTCGAGTCCCGTGTAAGTGGAATGAGGATGAGAGATATGAGAAATTATCGATCTCTAAAAAGCAAATATGGGTTCGAAAGGGTAGAGATTCTTTGCCGTGACGTGAAAAGCAAAATGAAAGAAAGAACGCCCGTGACAAATTTCTTTCGGACGAGTCACGAGCCAGAAGAAGGAGGAGACGGTTGTGGAGGCAGAAGAGGAGGAGGAGGAGGAGGAGGAGGAGGAGGAGGGAGAAAAGGAAGAGGCAAGCAAGCAAGCAAGCAAGCAAGCGAGCAAGCGAGCAAGCGAGCAAGCAAAGCACAAGCCCAACGTATGCAGATTTATTACTCGTGAGAGAAGAAGAAGTGGAAGTGGAAGTGGAAGTAAAAGTAGTAGAAGAAGAAGAAGAAGAAGAAGGAGAGGGGAAAAAAGGAGTAGAAGAGGAAACAAAAAATAACTTAGGTAGTCGTGCGCTTGCCGCCCCCAGAGATTGCTGGGAGCTATCAAAAACGTTCTTAGTTCGTGGATAAAGACGTCAAAAGATATATCGCGATGGTACGTTGTAACATCGTAGATTAACGTTGGGAATTTTTTTCTAACGACGTTATTCCGTACGATACGTGCCACGACTCGAGTGCCAAGAAGAAAATATCTCATTGCAACTGCAACTACGACCGTGCAACCAGCCACAAGCCACTGTTGTAACCGTAACCGTAACTGCTAACCGGCACGACGAACGTAGCTCCGTGAAAAATAATGGGTGGTCCAATTACGTATGGACCGGCGCCACATTTTCGTTGAAAAATAATCTCCGAAAGTACCTAACCTAACCTCGTTACACTAACGAAAGAATAGGAAAAGAAGAGTGCAATCAGGGACCTTACTTGTAGATTTTTAATCGTCATAGTAATCAACGAGTTAACTGCCGTAGAAATCGTTAACGAGTTCGGTATAGTAAGTATTCTGACGGTTAAAAGAAAAACCTACCACGATTTTTCCTTCCCCCCACCCCCGACCCCCCTCTCTCTCTCTCACTCTTTCTCTCTCTAATTATCTCAACTTACCGCGGCACTTTTAATTAGACGTTCATTGTTGTACGTTTCCGGTCATGAAGTTTACCGGTGTAAACGTTCGTCGCGACTTAACGAATGAATATCATTTTACGTTCGAAGTATTCGCGAACGAAGAACGTTTTTATATTTTTATGGGGTTGTTTTTTCCTTCTTTGGGGTTTTTTTTTCTTGCTTCCTTTCTTTATTCGATCGAGTCGACTGATATAAGTGACGTCAGAATTTGTTAATATTTTCTTTTTTTTTTTTTTTTAATCTATACGAATAATGAAGAATATCGTGTATATAATATTTCGTATCGAACGAAACGTACGAATGGAACGACACTGTCGAGTCTATTTTTTTTTTTTTTTGTATCGAGAATTTTTGTTATTATTCTACATGTAAATAATGAGAAAGAATATATATATATATATATATATATATATATATATATATAATATGTATCAATGAAAATAAATTTCATTATTATATATTTTACGTCTAAACGAACAACGAGAGTTCCTTATTTTATCGGAAATTTTGGCATTACATTATGGATCGATCAAATATTTCTTTTTTGCATTTTTCTTTTCTTTTCTTTTTTATTTGTAATAGACCATTTTAAAGAACAAACGTCGCAAAAATTTATATTTCTACAATATTTTCGCGTACGTATCGCGGACATAAGCTCATGTATCCGCTGTAAATTCCATAACGATCGATCCTCAAACCATTTTACGTTACTTGACAGAGAAAAAAGAGGCCGCGAAATATAAATGATTTGACCCGAAAGTGTCGTTCGATTTAATAACCGTCCGACATTCGCTACGTGACTAGATTTCTCTCTCTCTCTCTCTCTCTCTCTCTATTCCTCTCTCTGTCTCTCTTTCTCTCACAGAAATTCTCTCAACGGGGCGATACCAATTGCGTCGAACATTCATTTTAACCAATTTTTATATATAAAGGAAGAAAAAAAAAATGAAAACAAAACAAAATAAAAAAGAAATAGAAACATAACTTCCATATCCCCTTGTTTTATATATCAATTTTTCTCATTGAACGAAAGTATCTTACGAATTCCATTGAAACTCGGGGGAAAAACAAATCGTACGACGAGGAAGTAAGGGATCATTTTAATAATCCATGCTCTTTGTGAATACGCGTCTCATTTGAAATTACAATGAAGAAAGAGATAGAGATAGAAATAGAGACAGATAGATAGATAGATAGAGACACAGAGAGAGATAGAGAGAGAAAGAGAGAAAGAGAATGTGGATGCGTATTCAGTATTTGTATATATATATATGTGTGTGTGTGTGTGTGTGTGTGTGTGTGTGTGTGTATTATCTTCATGTAAGTTACGCGAGGAAACATTCGTCAACATGCAAATGCAACGTGTGCAAATTTCACTTGTACAATGTTACGTGAAATCACCTGACGACATTTTTCATGAGAAATGTTCAACTTAGGTAAGAGAGAAATCTATATATTTACGTTGCTCGAACGATGATGAATATAAGCTATGTGGAACAAGAAAAATAAGTAAGAGAGAAAGAAAGAGAACTAGAGAGAGAGAGAGAGGGAGAGAGAAATTGAATTCGAATCAGTATAATCTTCAGCGTAAAAGCGGGACAAAGCTAAATGTAAAATAAATGGGGTTTCTATAACCTTCGCATATCCACCTTTCCCCTCTTATCCCTTCGTCAATTTTCATTGGATATTCGGTCGAGTAACGAACATTCAACGGCTATCATCGGCTGAGTAATCCCCTTCTAACGCTAACGTTCGTATCTCTCGTCACGAAAACGAGAGACGCAAAGTAAACAGCTTAATTCTCTCCGTCCGTCTCCCTTAGAATTTAATTACACGATGAATTCGCCCCCGACCGCGAACTAGCGCTATTTTCGTCGTTTAAAAAGGGCCCGTTACCATACTTGATAATTGTTATCTAATACATACGTTCAGATGACTCAATCGGTCTTATTTATTCGAGAACGAACGTGTGAACGAACGATCATTGTTTCAAACGATTATTGCATTATACTGCACAGTTATATATATATGCAACGGATGATGGTTTTATAAGGAGAAAAGTTATTGAAAAAAAAAAAAAAAAAAAGAAAAAAAAATGTTTTTCATCAGTCGCATCCAAATATTAATAATTCAAACGATAAGGGTGATATAAGCGAGTATAAAAATTATGATAGAAGTTCGTAC
>OU426874.1:947500-970000 GCA_911387685.1 Dolichovespula media | reverse complement strand
TATCCAAAAACCACACCGCTGGGAGAAACTATGTCCTAGATAACACACTCTTCGATCTCCCCGTGAATGAGAATCGATCCTATCGCAAGCTTTTGAAGCTTCGACATTTAATAAACGAGAACCACCTCTACGAGAACTTCTTCTTTCTCCTCCTACTCCTCATCCTCCTCATCCTCCTACTCTTTCTCCTTCTCTTCCTCTTCTTCTTCTTCTTCTTCTTCTTCTTCTTTGGCTTCTGCCTTTGCTTCTGCTTCCGCTTATAAAATATTGTCCGTTCGTGGTTTTACGAAATTGGAAGAAGATAAATGAGAATTCTCATCGAATGAATAATATATACCTCCTCTTTCGCATATATCTCCCTTTTTTTTTTTAACGAACAACTTTTCCTCACGTTATATTCCTGTTTCGGAACATTAACGATAATAATGATAATGGGATACGCATAAAACGTTCATACGTTACTACTCATAAACGACGTTATCGCCCCTTTTCGATCTGTTATAGGGATATGCGGAACAAATGGTAGGCCACGTGCCCCCCATCCACCTCCATCCCCCTATACACCCCACCTACCGTCACCACCCAATCCACCCTACCTACGAAACTTTTCCAATCCCTAAGGAAAGGTAAAAGAAATAGGAGATTTTTATCTTTCTCGAACGATTACCATAAATAGTTTACGGACGATCATATATTATGTATGTATGTATATATATATATATATATATATATATATATATATATATATATATATATATTCATTCGTCATAATAAGATTCCTCTCTTCTCTTCTTCGCGTAATAATTAAGATAAATTAACATTTTACCGACTCGAGCGAACATGATATCGCGTAAAAGAAAAAAGACTAAACCGAGCGTTAAACACAGGGTATATTCGTAAATGTAAATTTATCAAAGTCTCGCGGTACCTACTGCATGGAATTTACTCAAAGTCGAAGCGCCGATTCTACGACGTGTACCTTATTACAGGTACTGGATCAATGTCCTGCTAACTCAGCGCGCACGTATATATACCCATGGCAAATATCTTCGTGGTCAATTACGATGGGAACCTCGTTGGTTCCTCGTAAAAGGAAATAAACCAATGTACGGTTGACCTATCCTGGCTTTCTTTACGGGGAGCAGAGCGATTCGACTTCTTTTTATTCGCTAATTTATTTTCATACCTCGCCGTTTAAAAATAGTTAACGTACGGTTAACTATCGTTACGAGTTCATTTGTGAAAATTTGTGTTTCTGTTTTTTCTTTTTTCTTTGTTTTTCTTCTTCTTTTTTTTTTTTCTTTTTTTTTTTCTTCTAGCCCCTAAATTAAAACGCATACGCGTTGACGCGAGATCGCATACGTAGATACACGTACACAATATAGCGGGTCTATTTTAACTTTCCATCGTCAGGATCAAAGCAAACTTTTTATGCTATTCATTTTACTTTGATCACCGGTCAGATTATTTATCCTGATAGGATTCCCAAAAGGAAAGGCAAATATTTGATTCGATTTAACTGGGTCATCGATGATATATATATTTTTAATCCATATTTGTTATTTATTTCGTTATCTCTGAAAAACCATTTATCGAATTAGTTCAATGATATACTTGATGATCTTAATAATTTACTGAAATAACACATTACAGACAATAGATATGTTCATATACGTATACAATACACACACACACACACACACACACACACACACACACACACACACACACACACACACACACACACACACACACACACACACACACACACACACACACACACACACACACACACACACATGTACGCACTTTGATTAACCGTCGATCAATCATCGTAATTATCAGAGAGAAACCTTTCCCAGAAATTGGAAGTACGATGGATAAAATAAAAGATGATATCTCTTGAAACGATGAGAGAACGCGATCGTGATCGTAAGAGTTTGATCAACCTGGTAAAATCCATGAGAGAAAGAGAGAGAGAGAGAGAGAGAGAGAGAGAGAGAGAGAGAGAGAGAGAGAGAGAGAGAGAGAGAGAGAGAGTGAGAGGGAGAGAGAGATGGAAAGAGGCAGAATGGAAAGTTCCAAGTAGAACTTTGTGTTCACGAAAGGGAGTTAACCAGGACGATCATTAGCATAGCTGGGGATGAGTTTCGGTTAATTCCGTGGTTAGCACCCAGTGCCACCTCGTTACGGGCACCCTCCAAAGTGCTTCCCCATTTTCGGATAGTCCTCGGGGACTTCGCGTACTTTTACTGGGATGCGTATCGTCCCGTGGCAACTTAAATGGAACCAACCCAATATACATATATATTTTGGTATATATATATATGTACTTACGCGCATACATATGTATCGTTAACCAACCCATTACCTTCAACTTTAGACCTGGGACCTCTTTTACATTCGGTCTACCTTCATATTTCTTTTTATATTCTTTCTTTTTCTTATCATTTATTTTTTTTTCGTTTTTGTCCTCTTTGTTTTCGAGTTCTATCGCTCTTTCACCAATTCTCTCTCTCTCTCTCTCTCTCTCTCTCTCTCTCTCTATCTCTCTCTCTATCTCTCTCTCTCTGTTCGAATTCATTCGAGATATTCGATGTTTTAGAAATAACCTTTCCTATAAATTATTATTTGACATTTAAGACGGTATAAGTGTGTTGATAGAACTGGTTTGAAAATAATTCTGAATATTTTTTTCATATATAGATAGACGTATTAAATCGATTAATGGAAATGAATCGAATTCGAAATTCAAATCTCGTACTTGTGCAAATATCTATTTGCTATGTGGGTATTAAGTAAACATAGATCGTACCATTATAGATATCCATACGTAGACATACATACATATATACATAGAAGTCACTGGAGATATATATATATATATATATATATATATATATATATATATATATTTTCGTAATAAAAAGAAAATACATTTCGTAACAAAAAAATTGAAAATAAAAAAAAATAAAAAAAATAAAAATCTCGAAGAAATAATCAACAAATCTGATCGTTCGAATGTATTTTCATTAAATTCTCGTCAAAATTCACGGATACGGTTGGTTGGATAGTGAGGGGAGGGGTGAGGGGATAAAGTGCTTCAGGATATCGTCGGAAAGGAAAATAAATGAAAATTTCGCAGATGTTACGTCGAAAAACGGACACGTACATACATGAATACGTTGATACATGCATACGTATACATTTATATACATATAATCTACGATGTTTCCAATTACAGTTGGTCAGAATTTCGTTAACAAGTCGGAGCATATTCCGTACATCTGTTCACCGGGAGTGGATCCCTGTGTAACGTCAAGCTGACCTTATTAGAAATTCCGCTTGTATCTAGGTAACCAATGAAATCAGCAACAACGATACCAACCCCATCCCCAACCCCCTACCGCCACCGTCCATGTGCCATACCTTTTCTATTGCCGTAGCATCTCAACGTCCGACTTATCATACGTACCGTGTAATTTTTTAACGGATAATATTTTTAACTCGACCGAACGCTCTTGAATATATTCTTATTATTATATATATATATATTATTATTATATCGAATATATTATTTATAAATGTATCACGATGGACGATTTCTACTAATCCTTCCGTCCGAAAATATCGTACGCGTTTGAAAGAAAACGTTAGATTATTTAGAGTTTCGAAAGCAACTGTCACTACTCGTTTGCCATTTCACAGTTGCTTTCGAGTTAAGTTGAAATTTGAATAACATACATTAGCATTTTGTAAGAAAAATAAGATAGCCATCGCTGTAATATCGAAATGGAAATAAATTTTAATCCAAATAACGTGGATTTATTGTCGGCGAATGATATCGTTGTTGCTGGTTCTACCGATGGTTGAATTATTCGATTTAAGTCACAACCATCGAACAGTCCCGATTTAAAACGTTCTCGATTTGGATGTTTCTTTCTTTTTTTTTTTTTTTTTTTTTTAACTCCATTCAATCACTACACTACATGAAGCTTCGCCAAACACGATTGACGAGTTGATTGGATGCGTTCAATATGTATTTAATAAATTAGAGAGAGAAATACTCTTGATAACGTTTCTGTAACATTACAAACGTGTATGGAAACAATTATGTTGATAAAACGAGGGGAAAAATTCTTATAAAATATCTCGTATAAATAAGATAAAATTTCGTCGTGAGGGTCGATTAGCTGCGAAGTATATGTGTGTGTGTGTGTGTGTGTGTTCAGAAGAAACGTTCAACAAGGCTAAATCTCGCTTTAACTAAATTTGGATTACATTGAAATTATTTGTATTTTGGTTGCATTGTGATACAAAAAAAAAATGAACTTCATATTTTGTTTCATAAAATTAAAATCATAATTTTAGTTTTGTTTGATTGTTTTTTTTTTTCGCAAATGTATACCGTATTTTCGGGCAAAAAAAAAAAAGATTATTAAAATGAATACCATATTTTCGGACAGAGGTAGTGTCTCCCATAAGTTTCTTCCTCTCTTTCGATGCGAAATGAATAAATGATACGGGAGAAACTCACGGAATAATTCAATATTAAGAAGATTAATTATTGCTATCGATTATCGTTATTGCAATGAAGGACGTTGATTCTATGCAATATTCAATCATTTTCCATTTTAGAATTCACGAGAATATTATATGTATATCGATACAGATCGCAACATCGCTGAAGGAAATAATTAGTCAGTCCATCATTAGAACGTAAACCTTCGTAGGAAATTCTCGAAGTAAGTAGCTTATCACATTTCTATTCAATTTCACATCGTTAGATATAAATATCAGAATCGATAATTGTAACATTATACGGGGTGGTTGAAAATTTTTCAAATTATTCGTAAAAATAGGATTACTTTTCAGGTACATCTTTTTTTTTTTTTTTTTTTTTAAGTTCGGCTCTGTCATTCGCCCTAACGACGTCAGATCGATGTAATAAACTCGATTTATATTTGTATTATAAAATTTATGATGCCAATGGATACACGTCGATGCACGTTGCTGCAACACCATAGATGGAAATGATTAGTACATCGTTATAGAACGAAGAGCTTCGTAGGAAATCTTTGAAGTAAACAGCTTCTCACATTTCCAATCGAATTCACATTCATTGGATACAAATGTCAGAATCTATAGTTGCAACGTTATACAGGGTGGTTCGAAGCGTTTCAAATAATTCGTAAAAATCAATTACTTCATCAGGCCAATTTTCGTTGTCTTTTTTATTTTTTTTTTCTTTTTCTATTTGTTCCCTTTTTCAAATCGCAAAGCTACAAGTTCGTTTACTTTTGACCCAATCTATATTTATAAGGGAAAGATCCGATTTGTTATGACGATAACCACGTTAGACCGATGTAATATCCACTCGGTATATATTTTTAAAATTCATGATGCCAGTGGATTCGCCAACACCATCGATACGCGTTGCACCAACGCAGATGGAAAAGATTAATGCATCATTATCGAATGAAACTTTCTAGGAAATACTGAAAATAAACTGGCTCGTTAAATTTTTATTCGATTTCGTATACTACGATAGAAACTTTAGAATCGACGATAGCGGATATTATACGGTGAGTGTTTCACGTAAAAAATCTCTCTGGATGATTGTAAAAGTCAATTACTTTCCTAGATTAATTCATTTTTGTTTTGTCTGTCTCTCTCTCTCTCTCTCTCTTTCTTTCTGTGCGTGCGCGTGTGTGTAATTTTTATAATTTTAAAACTATAACTTTGGCAACAGGGGGGGAATTATAGCTCGTGAACTTTTGACCCAGACTATATTTCCGAGGAATAGATTCGATTTGTTTTTCTGCACGGAATCATCGCGTAGAATTTTTTAGATCGACGTAATCGATCCATTATAAAATTCACTATGCTAATTGATAAACGTCGACGTGTCCCAGACGGGAAATGATTAGTCCGTCATTATCAAATAAAGGTTCATAGGAAATCCTGGAAGTAAACTGGTTTGTAACCGGTAATCCGACGTGATTGAGCTCGTCTCGTATAGTACGTTTGTCCATCTCGATAATGGATATCGAGTCAGGATACACAAAGCGTTCAATGACCGTTCGTGGCACATAACGCGGAAAGAGGAATAGGAGACTCGTACTGTCGAAGAAGAGAGGAGAGGAGGAGAGAGAAAATAGTATGTACACCCTATACGACCGCTAACCGAGCGAGAATCATCGGTAGACCCGGATCGATCGATCGATCGATCGATCGATCGATCGATCGTGATACATTGCGCGAACGTACGCTGGATGTTCGTTTGCTGAGCATTTTTAAAAAACGAACTTTCGAATAATTCGTCTGGCCGGATAAATAGAAAAAAAAAAAAAAAAAGAAAAAAAGAAAAATAAAAAAGAAAAAAGAAAACAACAAAAAATCCCTCGCCCGCCATTTTTATAAACCTTACAATCAAGCGATTCGACCGAAAATCAGGGATATATATCTTTTTTTTCGTTTTTTCGTTCTTTTACCCCCCCTCTCCCGTTTTTGTTTTTTGATCTTTTGTTTTGTTTTGTCTTTTTCATTTTGTTTTTTTGGTCCTTCCTTCTTTGTTTTCTCGTCTCCATATATTCTCCCGAAAATAAAGCCGAAAATAAATTTTCTCTTCGCGAAATCCGTCGCGATTGCATATTGACAGCGTATAATTTCAACGTGAAATTTATTAGATATTCGACGCTAATGTGTCTCTGTGTGTGTGTGTGTATACGTACGTAAATATGTACGTATGTACGTATGTATATGTATGATATGTACCTATCTATCGTTTACCGATGCAAAGTAAAATTCGAATCCTACATTCAATCGGAAACTACCCAATGCGGATTATCGAAGTCGATCTAAATTAGAGTCTTTATCGCATGTCGGAGTTTAAAGAACGTCATTTCTTATGTTTTCTTTCTTCTTTCTCTCTCTCTCTCTCTCTCTCTTTCTCTTCAGTAGTCAGCTTAGTCCGCTAGTACATAAGGTAGTACCCAAGTTTGAACTGCGAGTTACTTTGGAATAGCCACTTTGAACGTAACTCTTCTTTTACATAGCCACGATAAAACTCGAAAGTAGTATGATAATCAGATGCAAATGATCGGTACCTAGTGTCCAACGTTTCAATTTGCTACGCAACTTTCTTAACAATCATCATATATATGTGTATATATATATATATATATATATATATATATATATATATATATATATATGCGTTAAAAGAAAGTAGTTTAACTGATGTTCGTTAGAAACACTAAACGAAATGGGAACATCAATTCTTTTTATGTAATTACAACGTAACATTTTTCACAACTCATTTGCATTTTCTCTCTCTCTCTCTCTCTCTCTCTCCCTCCCCCTCCCTCTATTAATATATTTATCTGTCTCTAGTTAAAATCCTTTCGAATATCGTAACTTTCATTGTTTCGTTGTTGTCGTAGTGGTTATTTTTATGAAAGAGATAAAGATAATAATAAAAATAGAAACGTTATCGTTTTATTCGCTCGTTAAAATATAGTTCATTGAAAATAGCAAATTACGTTTCTTGCCGTTTTCCTTCTCTGTCCTTTTATCATCTTTTTCTTTCTTTTTTTTTATCATGATTTAAGAAAATATTTACGTTGCACAAATACACACACGCACACACACACATACACGCGCGCGCACCCATACACATCGCAGACGCTTCCTCTTATAAAATGTAATTTGGCGAAATGGTTGGTCGTAGTTGCTCGTTATCGTGGCAAGCTGTTGCACTACGGTTAAGAGGCTGTGATTCGAGTCGTACGGTAAACTCGCTACACAATAATGTTCATTTTTATGTTTGCCGTATTATTATCTTGCGGTTAACAAGTAGCATAACATGGCAAAATATAATAAAGCAAAAGTATGTATTTCACGTTAGTTTTACTATTAAACGTTATCACGAAATTCTCCTTTTAATTGATCCATCTTGCCTTTTACGTAGGAAGAAAAAAGATTAAAGGGAAAAAGGAGAGAAGGAAAAGAAAGTGAATTAATAATCGAATCGAATAATAGATACGTATATTATTGCTTCGATCTAAAATTTCATTGATAAAACGAAACATATACAAACACATTTTAACTGCTCTTCGATTCGCTCATAGAAAATGCAACGTTTGCTCGTTCGAATTTGCAGCAAAGGAAGAATTCAGGATTACTCTCTCTCTCTCTCTCTCTCTCTCTCTCTCTCTCTCTCTCTTTCGAGTATAAAAAGAAAGAATTTGAGAGAGATAGAGAGATGGAAATGGAGATAGAGATAGAGATAGAGATAGAGATAGAGATAGAGATAGAGATAGAGATGGAGATAGAGATAGAGAATGAGAGTGAGAAAGAGAGAGAAAGATACTGACAGAAAAGTAGAATCGACTCGAACTCAGGAGACGTTGTCGAGAATGTTTGAATGGGGAACACAAGATCCGCATTTACACGCGCTGAAGAAAAGCATATCCGACAAATCATGACACCTGTTCCATGGAAATAGACTCATCTTACCTGGTTTATACACACGCCATTTCCTTATCCGAGGATTGTAACATTATGCGTCCAATTTGTTATCTATTACGATATATCTCGTTAAGGAATATTTGTAAAAAAAAATATATATATATATATATATTATTTAAAATTCCGACAAGCATGGACGAGTACGTGGTATACGTGATGTATTTAACGAAACATTTGAATATTTGGCTTTTTTTATAGATACACACACACACACACACACACACACACACGTACGTACGTACGTACGTACGTCTGTGCTCATTCATCATTTCATTGAAGTCTATACAAAATGACACTTAAATTACTTTTCGAAACGTTAATAAAACGTTTGATTATTTTCGGCGTATACGTGCACAACTTCTCATTCATTATTTCATTGTTAACCGCATATTGTGTGTATTGCTTAAAATACTTCGTTGAAAGAAAAGAAAAAAAAAATAAATAAATAAAAAATAAAAGGAGACGAAAAGACCTATCGATGAAACAATGAAACAATTTGATACACAACATAAATATATATATATATATATATATATATATATATATTTTTTTTTTTCTCATTAATATTTGTATCGACATTTATAATACGCGATGTTAGAAACACTTTGTTTTCAAAGGTAGCATTGATGAAACATACACGCGAATATTTTGTAACAATCGGAAAATCCATCCGGAGACTGAAATGTCGACACAGGGTTTCGAAATTTTGACATACGATATTTCGATAGTAACCACTAAACTCTTCCTGGTTCAAACCAACCGTAAGCCATAAGTTACGCGAACTAACTGCTCATACGCGAGCTCATGTTTTAGCGCTTCCAAGTTTTATGCATCGCACCGGACTGTTTTCTCGATAGAGACGAGATTTACGAGCTAGTTCTCTCTCTCTCTCTCTCTCTCTCTCTCTCTCTCTCTCGCTTTCTAACTATGCACTTTCGTTTCCATATTTCGCGTTATTACGCGTGGATCTTTCAAAATCGAAGACTACGTTTGACATTAACATTAAGGGTCAAAGTTAAAATTAATATTTCTTTGGTGTAAAATTTATTTATAGGTCGACAACAAAATTGAAGTAACTTACGCGAATTCTTTCGACGATCATGTGAAATATTTGTTACGAAATAATAAAAAAAAAAAAAAAAAAAACAGATAAAGAGAGAGAGAGAGAGAGAGAGAAAATAAACTACGCGGATCTCCATTAACGTTTGTCAAAATTTTTTAGTACAATAAGCTGAAGTTACAACATGTCAATTTATCTCTACGATCTAATAACTTCCACCAGCAATTCTCTCTCTCTTTTTTTTTTAATTCATGTTACAACGATACATAACGCCTCGATTTTTGCTACGGACACTTTTACGATATTCAATTTTCGCGTTGAATTAAAAATATCAAAGACAAGTGGACGATACGTTTAGTTAACTATCACTATATATACGGCAAATGACGTACGTTTAATCGAACCTTTTTTGATTTACTTTTATTAAATCCTTTCCACATAAATTCTCTATCGGCGTTCGCAGCAAATCATTCGTTGTATTACGTTAATCGTCGAATTAATACGAATCGGGTTACAGGTCATTTAAAAAGAAAAAAAAAAAAGAAAAACGAAAAGAAAAGGAAAGAAAATACGAATATATTCCTACTATGAATATATATATATATATATATATATATATATATATGTATAATATATATATATGTATATATATATATATTTTTCTTATCTTTTTTTTCAATCGAAATAAGATATCCGAATCCGTGAACATTATTTTGAACGGCGAAGCGAATGTTTGTTTGTTTCCCTTTTTTCCCTTTATCGATGCGTAACAATTTTACTTCACGTCAACATTGTACATAGTCATTTTGGACGAATCTTTTTCTCTTTTCAATTTTTCTTTCTTTCTTTTTCTTTTTTCTTCTTTCCCCTTTAATTTTATTTTTCGAACGACACACACGCACAATACATTTTTACAACGTAAAAGTCACAATATCCAAATTCCTTTTAATAAACGCGTATATATATATATATATATATATATATATATATTATTACCAACGAAATAAATGTGTTTCTTTATCGATGTAATTTCGCTCGACAACATCAAAAGAGCTTTACGAATATATTTAAATGAAGTCCCTTTGACGAGAGAGAGAGAGAGAGAGAGAGAGAGAGCCCTTAGACCAACGCCAGAATATCTCGATTTTAATTAAACGTTGCATTCGCGAATGGCGAGGCTGATAGTTAACAGGCAACGAGCGTTCTAATCGCTTAATGCGCCGAGCACGACACGTTTACGCGCATTTTTATGCGTCCATTAAAGGTCTCGCCCGTTTCCGCTGTTTCGACTATCGCGCGCAATATTTTATCGTGGAACCGTGCTGGTGGCCTTTGCAAAAAAGAGAGAGAGAGAGAGAGAGAAGGAAAAAAGAGAAGAAACGAAAAAAAAGAGAAAAAGAGAGAGAGAGAGAGAGAGACAGAGAGAAAATCAAGAGTACAATAAATCCATTCACTCGCGGGCTTTTAACGTTTCGTAAAATATGTTCCGTAGCTATGACCGGACGTACGTGACGTTTAATCTGAAATTATTGGTTCTTACGACGAATTTCGAATAATTCTCTAACTAAAAGTATTTAATAGGTGGGGTCTGTCTATATATACATATACACACATATATATATATATATATTTTTTTTTTATGTCTCTTCTATAATCCAAAATAAAAATTCGCGATAACGTTGAAAGCGTTTTAAGAATTGTATATGCATGGATAGTGGATACATTTACTTGTATTTTCTCTCTCTCTCTCTCTCTCTCTCTCTCTTAATTTCTTTTTTTTTTTTTCCTTTAAAGTCGACTTCGAAATAAATTTCATTAGCGATAACGATCGTTGTAATATTAATAATATCCAAGTTCTAACACTTTCTCCCTCTCTCTCTCTCTCTCTCTGTCTGTCTGTCTCTTTCTCTCTTTCAGCGAAAGGATAACGATAACGATAACGGTTACGATAACGTACACCAAGATATATTTCGGCACGATTTTGCACAAATACATTCAGTCGAGAAAGTACGCCTTAAAGGGAATTACCGATACCGTATCTAGATCCTCTGGAGAACTCTCAGGGACGTACTTATCGTTGAACGATCGTTAAAAGACGAGATGATAAAAATTTGTCTCCGTTTTGCGACGAGGTTGCTTTTATCGTCGAAGGAGGCTACTTCTTTTCCTTTATTTCTTTCTCTTTTCCTTTCTCTTTTCCTTTCTTTCTTTTGCTTTTTTTTTTTTTTTTTTTTTTTCTCAAATCGTACCCGTTTCTTCCCTCTTTGTTCTTACTCGATCGTTAAAATGAATTTTTGTCGGACATTTCGTGGATCGACGTCTCGTAATTAATTAATTCGAATCTACGTGAACGTCCTTGGGAAGAATGGAAGAAAGAAAAAGCTCCCCGTTCAGATCCAATTTGAAAACGACGAAATTGGTATTGAAAGAGAAAAAAAGAGTAAGAAAGAAAGGAAAGAAGGATCGAAGGGCAAGCTGTAATTGATTAAAAAGTTTAGATCGTTATGTTATCGTTATCAACCCTTACGAGATTCCTCATTCTATTTTTCTTATCTGTTTCATCGCTAACGTGTCGCTTTTCGTGTCACGACATTCTGTCACCGTTTTATCGACCTACATTTGAGGCATGAACCATGCCAAGAAGGGGTCATTTAACATGTTGCATTACATTCTCTGTGACAGGATTACAAGACAGAAGGGGTTGGTTATTAATTCGACGTATGTATATGTATAAGATATATATATATATATATATATACACATATGTATATATAGATGGGTATATCCATCAACGTATTTTCCATGTCCATGACGAAACACTACGGATATTGAACGAATAGTTCGAGCAAACGAAACGTTTAACGCGGTGTGAATTAAAAAAAAAAAAAAAAAAAAAAGAGAGAGAGAGAGAGAGAAAAACAACAAGGCGCGAGGCAGGGCGGGGGGAATGGGGAAAATCGAATTAATTATATTTACGATCGAGAATAGAATCGAGTAACATCGTACACAGTACTAAGATACAAAGTTCCATGAGATAATAAGTAAAGTATAGTTGCACGCGAAACCAGTAATTTAACTCACCAAACGTATGGGTATTTACACGTACACGGTACAGTGAATATAAACGGAGTGATTCTTGTTGTTGTTGTTGTTGTTGTTGTTGTTGTTATCGTTGTTGTATGGTGATACGTGATCCAGGTATCACGAAGCATTTATACAAACGCATTATATCTGTAACATGATTTACCTATCTGTCGATATATTCTGTTTCTGTTCTTAGAATACGTCGGCTTCATAACTCAAACGATTTAGCCTAACTCCTTTCTCTCTCTCTCTCTCTCTCTTTCTATCTATCCATCTATCTATCTCTATCTCTATCTCTTTCTCTTCCTGCATTCGATTGGGGTCGAACACTTGGATTTCACACGATCTATAATGCAACCATTTCGTATGGATCGGAATACAAAGGAGCTCGAAATAAACGTAGATATTCGGTAAAAAAAAAAAAAAAAAAAAAAAAAAGAAAAAAAAAAAAACAGCGGGCGAATTTAGGCGAACGACAATATTCCATCCCCTCTTTCTTTTTAAATAATCGATCTTTTCAGACTTTAGAATTCGAGGGACACGCTTGTGTATAGTGTGCCCTGACGTTTATTACGTTATATATTATATATATATATATACTAGTGTTTAATATAATCTAACCTCATAGAGAGATAGATAAAGATAGAGAGAGATAGAGAGAGAGAGAGAGAGAGAGAAAAGTAATAATAGTATATAATATAGTACATACAAACTTCATATAACACGATTAATTTGTTCCTACGTTGTATCAAAACTGTGTTAAGCGAAACCGTGCTGTACGAAAGTTGTACGAGTTTTAAATCGTCCTATATGGAAACCTTATTATAATAATATCGCGTTAGGAAAAAAAAAAAAAAAAAAAAAAGAAAGAAAGAAAAAACCATTGAGAATTTTTGCAGCGCGTTTTCATGGTACCATGTCAAAAGAGTTTCCGGTACACCGACATAGCATTATTACATACAATGTTATATATGATTTAAATATAATATATTTAAATATATTAACCAGAGTATAGTAATATTATATATAGAAACATGTATGTATATCGTTTGTTCATAATGGGTATGGTCAGATGTTTCAGAGATTATTATTATCATTGTTATTAATTTTTTGTACTTTTTTTTTTTTTTTCCTTCATAATGTTTCGATAATATCAAGAAACAATGTTGAATAAATACTTTAAGATAATAAAACGCGGAAAGTAAAATATGTATAAATAATAATAATAATAATAATAATAATAATAATCTTGAGAATGCGTAACAGTTTGAAAGAAGTTCCTTGTTTATCCTTTCGACCATAATCCATAGAACTATCCTGTATAACACGTAGGTATGTATCTATAGGAAAGCCGACCACAACGGCAGACGTCGAGTTTGGTATTACAGGCACTAAATCCTGTAGATCCTAAATCCTAATCGTGTATCTCGGGGACGACGAGGTTTCTGCGATGTATCCTTCGTTATATCGTTTCACGAACGGACACAACCACCTACACCGTACTATCCTATACTATACTGTACTATACTAAACTACACTGTACTATACTATACTATCCTGTCCTATCTCCAATCCTATCCTATCCCTATCCCTATCCTATCCCTATCCCTATCCCTATCCTATCCTATCCCTATCCCTATCCTTTGTTCTTCGATTTCGTTTTCTCACGAATTTAATATCGAACGAAAATCTGTCTTTCTACTTCTTCCCTTTATCTCTCTCTCTCTCTCTCTTTTTTTTTTTCTTTTTTTATTCCTTCAGATCCTTTTTTTCCCTACTTTTGTTTTTTTCCATCTTCCTTTCTCTTTCCGAAATCTACGATGAGATAAGATATCTCGTTTTCTTTTCCTTCCTTCCTCCTTTCCTACTTTCTTCATTTTCCTCTTTTCTTCTTCTTTTCTTCTTTCTTCCCCCACCCCTCCGTCTCTTCAATATATATATATATATATATACAAGCGACTTCGTGAAGTTTTGTCGCGAGATAAGTCGAGAGGAAAGTGGATTGATTCCTTCCGTAAAAAGTACGAGATTTAGACGTGACCGAAGCTGTTCTCGATAGAGGATAATTTGTCAGAGAACGGAACCATAAGAGGGATATATATATATATATATATATATATATATATATATATAGTCATTCATCCATCCTAACCAACGAATTTCAACCATTGAAAGTAAGGATTCTTAAAAGAGAGATATAGTTCTTTGAAAGGAACGTGAAGAATTCGTTGTAATCGTAAATCCTTAACGATTCTCTCTGATCGTTTATCTCTCTCTCTCTCTCTCTCTCTCTCTCTCTCTCTCTCTCTTTCTCTCTCTTTGTCACGTTTTTTATCTTTTTTTTCTTCCATACAAAGGTAGACTAGAAAAACGAAATTCGAAGAGATAAGCGACGAAAGGTGAGGTTAAAGAAGTAAGCTCGAGACTATTCTTATCTCTATAAAAAAAAAAAGAAGAGAGAGAGAGAGAGAGAGGGAGAGAGAGAAACTTTGTCGTCTTAGTTGAAAATAAACGATCTAATTCGATTGGACTTTTATCTTCTTTAGAAGTAGATATTCCGAGTAGACAAGATTACTCTCTCTCTCTTACTCTCTTACTCTTTCTTATTTCCATAAATATTCATCAGATAACCCCTAAGTACTTATCAACATTTTTCACGTTTCAGCATAATACGCTTTAAAAAGTGAAAAAGGAAAAGGAATAAGAAAAAAAAAAAAAAAAAGGAGAAGAAGAAGAATAAGAAGAAGAAAAAGAGACAGAAAATAGAAGGAAGAAAGAGAGAGACAAAGAAAGAAAAAAAGAGATCGAAAGTATCGTCGTAGTCACGAACGCTTAACGCCATGAATGGAAGGGCGCGAATATTACTTTTCCACCCTCAACTTCCACCAACGTATTTTCCTTCGTATCCCTTCCGTTGCCCTCGTAAAATCGTGGGAAACATATTGTACTTGACTCTTCCTCCTCTTCTTCTATCTCTCTCTTTCTTTCTTTCTTTCTTTCTTTCTTTCTTTCTTTCCCGTTCTCTCTCTCTCTCTCTTGCTCTCTTCTCTTTCTCGTTCTATCTATCTATCTATCTATCTATCTATCTATCTATCTATCGCATCGGGAATCTCTTGAAACGCTCGTCGAACAGACGCTGATGTGGCAGCAGCCTTGAAACTCCGCCTCTTCGCTCTCGTCTTCTTCCATTCCTTCGGTCGATCTGTCGAACCGCAATCTCAGGAATTCCTGCTTCTTCGTGTTTGACATCGATAGGGTACACACGTCCCTCTTCGTCTTCGAGTCGTACTGAGAATACCGCAAAAGAGAGAGAGAGAGAGAAGGAGAGAGAGAGAGAGAGAGAGAGAGAGCGAGATAGACAGAGAGTGAGGAAACTGAGAAATGAAGAAGCGAAGGGGTTGGGGGTTCTACAACCGTCGTAGAAGGTATTGCAAAGGCAACTGCGTTCTCCTTTAATCAGTTCAAATCGATTTCTAGAAATTGACTTTTAAAAAGAAAGAGAGAGAAAATTTATATGAGATGTTAATGTTCCAATTGTGTCGTTATTATTGGAAAAGTGTAATTAGAAAGAGGAGATAGCGTTCGTTTTTTTGATCGACGGTCGATTATTATTTAGAAATGTTCTCGCGACGAATGACACTTTTTGATGAACAAAGATTTTTATTGGAACGCGATTTTTCGTGTGATCAGAAAAGTCTCTGGTTTCTTTTTGTTTTTTTTTTTTTTTTTCTCTCTTTTTCACGTCATCGAGAATGAATATTATAATGTAAGGGAACAATCTTATTTTTGTTGAATTTTTCGAGAGAAATTTGTTTGTTTCCTCTCACGATTGTACGTCATATCGTTTGATTTTTTTTCTCCTCGTCGTTGTCAATTGAAATCTGATAGATAATATTCGAGCAGAATCTTTATTATTTTTATTGGCTTATTATATTTAATCTTACAATTCTTTTTTCACTTCTTTTTTTTTTTTTTTTTTGATCATTCAAAAACCTTTAAGCAAGATTTTGTTTCTTATCTCTTTTTGTTCTCCTTTTTTGGGGGTTGGCGGGAGAGGGGGAAGGTCAAATACTCTGCGCATACGTTTAAATTTGTGGGTGTGTATAAAGAAAAAAAAAAATAATAATATTTCGCTATGTCATTTAAAACAAGTTCATATAACACGGTACATATTTTTCTCTTTTCTTTTTTATTAAAACACCGATATAATAATAATAATAATAATAATAATAATAATAATAATAATAATAATCTCTTTGTTTTTTATCACAAATGTACATCATATCGTTTGACTTTTCTTATCATCGTTGTCAATTGAAATCTGATAGAAAATATTCGTGGAGAATCTTTATTATTTTTATTAAAATATATTATAATATAAATTATATAAATATATATATATAAACAAGAAAATTTATATTCCTAGATTTGAACGCAACAAAAAAAAGAAAAAAAAAAAAAAGAAAAAAAACAAAGAACTAAAAAATAAGGAACAGACGTTAATTCGTTAACAATGGCTTTCTCCATTTTGCACTTTGTCGAACGAGTAAAACACTGTGTTGCGAGAATCGTCGATACGGTCAATTAATTTCTTTATCGCCGTATAGTCGTATTCTCGGATTCCTAAAGGAGACAAAAACAAAGGGACCGACCAGAAATAAAAAGAAAAATAAAAAGAAAAGAAAAATAAATAAATAAATAAAAACGAAAAGGAACGGACTGGAACAAAAACAGAAGCAAAGTGTCGTGCGGCGTTGTACCGTAAAAAACAAAAATCGATTCGAAACGACGACGACGACGAGGACGACGTCGAGGACGAGGACGACGACGAGGAGGACGACAACAACAACGACAAAGAAACGGGCGACGATTCGACGATGTCGACCAACATTTCCGGCAATTTGAAAGTCGACGAGTTTTCTCACTCTTTCGTTTCCTCTTTTCTACTTTTTCTATCTTTCTCTCACCGACAAGTACCTTTCCTTTCCAATCGCGTTCGACTTTTTTTCCTTCTCTTTTTCTCTCTCTCTCTCTCTCTCTCTCTTTCTTGCTCAAGCTCTTTCTCTCTCGTTCTCTCTCTTTCTCCATTGCTCTAGCTCTTTCTTTCTCTCTCTCTCGTTCTTTTCTTCCGATTACTCGAAAAAGAAGCTTCGAAAAAGAAATAGAAGAAGAAAGAGAAGGAAAAGGAGGAGAAGGAGGAGGAGGAGAAGGAGGAGGAGGAAGGTGAAAGAGGAAGAATGGAAGGATGAGGAAGAAGAGAGTGGAATAAGAAGAGGTGGAGGAAGAAGGTGGAAAAAAGAGAGGAAGAGTAAGAGGAGGAGGAGGAGGAGGAGGAGGAGGAGGAGGAGAAGGAGGAGTAGCTTTGAGTGATAAAACTTTGGCAACGCGAATAAGAAAGTTTCCTTTAGACCGATATAAAAGTCTCACGCCACAACAACCCATAGATGGATACGGAAACGATGCGTTTTTACGAACGTGCGAGAACGGCCGCAATCGGTTAAATTGATCTATTAACTTTCGAACATTTCACGTGGAAATAAAAGGAAAATTTCTCTATTCTATAAAAAGAAGGAAGAACGATTTGTTTTTTCTTTTTTTTCCTTTTTCTCTCTCTCTTTTTTTTTTTTTTTTTTTTTTTGTAAATCGTTAGAATTTGAAATCCACGAGATCCATCGGATTTGACGTATCTTAAGTTTCTCTTTTAATTACAGAAAGTATAACGATTAAAGTGATACATCAAGTTTGAGGTATATTTTTCTTTGTATTTGTTATCGTCCAAATTAAATCGATACGAATTATCAATAAATATACACAATAAATATAAATGAGAAGTAGGAGTAATTATTATTGCAATAATCTTTAGTTTTATTTTAATGAATACGTTCATTTAAAAAATAAAAAAATAAATAAATAAAGCATAGAAGAGAAAAGAATTATCGTAAAAGTTTACCTGTTATATTATTCTAATCGTTTGTTCTTCATCATAATAATTTTCTTTGTTTTTATTAGATGAGCCAGTACGTTTTTGATTTTACCAAGTATCCGCCAAACGTACGGCATGAATGAAAGTCAATAGTTGTAATGTTTACAATCGCTTCGAAATATATAGAGTATTATGTACTACGTAGGTACATAAATATAAATGAGCAAACGAGATATAACAAGTTTATTTTTGTTTTTGTAGGTCATCGTTGATCGTCTCGTCTTGTAGGTCGGCCGTATTACCGATATCCTTGAGCCAATGTCGAACTCAGTACGAGCGTAGACATCGCACAGGTTAGTTCATCTCCTTTCTCCGATTATCTCTCATACTAACATATAATATTAGATTTTAATGCGCTTTAAATTGACTTAACGGAGTCCATTAGCGATTTAAATGGACTTTAAAATTTCATAATATCATGTCTCATTGCAATTTATTTTATGACTTCGATCGATTGAATAATTGGAATTGATATTAAAACGACAAATTTATTACAAACTGAAAGATTTTCTTACGAACAAGAAGTATACTATCGATAATATCTTCAAACGAATTGTCATTAAAAGTTCGAGATATTTCGTAGAATGTTGTAATTATTCTTTTTCTTATTTTTTTTCTTTTTTTTTGTTTCATTTCTTTTTTTCCTTTCTTTTTAACTGCCGATTACATCTGAGATAAGTCTATAGGAACATATATAAATTAATACTATCGAATATATATATATATATATATATATATATATATATATATATATATATATATTCGAGCAGAAGTCCAAACGACCATTAATTTCTTTCGCACGAACTAATCGAATTTCACGATTATTTCAAGTTGAATCTTAGCAAAAAAAACAAAAAGAAGACGAGAGAGAGAGAGAGAGAGAGAAGAAAACGATATGACGTCACGACACTCGCAATCTACCGTGAATTCTATTTTATTTCTCGTACCAGAAAATGTTCGAGTTCGTTTTCAAGTGAGATACGAACTGATACGACTATACATACATACATATATATATATATATATATATATATATATATATATATATATATATAATACATACATACATATATACATGTCCACGTGATTATCCAATACAGATAAAAATTCTAGTAGATCGCAATTTTTGTTCCATCGAACCGGAACGTTAGAGGACCTGGTACGATCATTAAACCGAACAAATCGAAATGACCGAGGAGAAACGAGCACGTTCGTTGGAAACGTGTTGTTGACCAAATAAACTAAATCGGAATGTCGTTCGGGTCTACCATGTGTAAAAATCATATTTTTATATATATATATATATATATATATATATATATATATATATATGTATATATATTTATCAGAAAATTATTAGAAGAAATACGGTCGGATTCGCGTATTTCGCGCATAACGCATTCGCATTCTCTCGACGTTAATTCATATCGAAAGAGTGATATACGTCGTGTAGCTAATTGAAACGAATTGTTAAACTAAATGGAAAAATTTTCTCCGGAAATTTTCAAATCTCTTACGACGTATGGGATATTAATCTTTTTCGCTATCATGAACGGCCATCGTGGTCTCGCTCGTCGGAAAACTCCTTTACTCGTGCATACCCACGATGAAATCTCCCTTACGTACGAAATATTTCTCGCGCATACCACGAACGAATAAAGGTCGTTCGCCTACGAAATCTTTCTTACATACCACGACCGACTAAAGTCACTCGCTTGCTAAATCTTTCTCGACATACCAGGGCACGATTAAAATCGGTTCCCTGTAAAAGTCGATGAGAAGAAGAATAAAAAGAAAAAGAAGAAGAAGAAAGACAGATAAGTTGATAATAGGATTCGTACGAGTTAGAATAGAACCACGTCGATTGCTTGAATTGTAAGCAAAGTAATGGAAAAAAAAAAAAAAAAAAAAAAAAAAAAAATCATTGCCTCGCCGAACGTATTATTGTATGGAAACGCTTGAATCGATTCGTGATCAACGAAGAGTGTATCGAGATACCACGTTAAAATCGATCGAAACGAAACGATAATTTGTCGAGTTCGAACTCTTATCTGATCGTTTAAATAGTGATAGCGATGACGGGTACGACGTGTTATATGTGGATAGGGAAAAGAGAAGGGCGATTTAGAGGGAGTAATTAAATTGTTAATAACGAGTATGGGGAGAAAGGAGATAGAGGGAGAGAGAGGGAGAGAGAGAGAGAGAGAGAGAGAGAGAAGTGTCGGAAGGTAAACTAAATTGACAGGAGAAAGAGGTATGGAGAGAGAGAGAGTAATTGACGCGCGACATAATAGAAGCAAATCGTTAATCCGTTGTTCGACTACGCAACGATACAGCCGAGGTCGGCATTGGTCCATCTACCAATTCAGTTCCTCCGTTTCCATTGTCTATGCGGGAACATCAACTAATGTTTACCCTTGCTTAACCATACTATACTAGCTAGACTGCAATTACTTCATTTGACGTAGTATCTCTACATAGAGTGTGTGTGTGAGAGAGAGAGAGAGAGAGAGAGAGAGAGAGAGAGAGAGAGAGAGTAGCATACGACTTGGTTGGTAGTCCCTCGAGGGTTTCAAGCCCTAACGGCGTTCACTCTGTCTAGCAATATCGTTTATATGCGCTGTAAGAGACGAACTCGTGCATATATCCATATCCATATGCATGTATATATGTATGTATGTATGTATGTATGTATGTATGTATGTATGTATGTATGCACGTAAGTAAGTAGGGAGTATATACGAGTGAGAGAACAGGAAGTAAAAGAGAGATACAGTGGGAAAGGGATAGGGAATGTAAAGGGTCATAGGGAAATAGGATTAACCTGGACAATAGATATTCTTCTAATTAACATCGTAATAACTGAAAGGATAGAAGAAGGAGGTGAAGTAAAGGGGGAGAGTTAAAGGGCCCACTCGATCTTCGAAGTCCTTTACCCGGTTTGAAGGACCAATCTGGAGTTCCTTGCATTGTATTTATGAATGAGAGAGAGAGAGAGAGAGAGAGAGAGAGAGAGAGAGCTACTACCTACAATACAAACTGCGAAGCAGCGTTCAATTTCATCGCCATATCGAAAAGGTACGAATAAAAGGTAAATATAGGAGAGAGAGAGAGAGAGAGAGAGATAGAGAGAGAGAGAGAGAGAGAGAGAGAGAGAGTCAAAGTCAATGTGCCACTTCATGGTGCCCCTTGCGTGCCTGTTGTCTACGATGGACCTTGAAGGGAAAATACGAAGTAGAGAGAAAAAGAGAGAGAGAGAGAGAGAGAGAGAGAGAGAGAGAACAAAAGAAAGAAAAAAAAACGAATAAAAGGGAGAGAAAAAAAGGTGAAAAGATGTACTGACGATACACGTACCTACAATACATACATGCATACATACATACATACATATATCGATTTTCGGATAAAAAAGAAAAGAGTTAAAAAAGTTTTTTTCCTCCTCTTGTACGACGATAATTCTATTTTTTTTTTTTTTCTTTGATCGTGAATAATCGTACGACATAGACGTTAACGAAATTGTTACTTTCATTCATTTTATAAAATTAGATAGTACTTTCTTTTCTCTTTTCTTTTTCCCTACGATTTCGATGGAAATAATAAAGAGTAATGCATAATTTCGATAGTTTTTATTTTTCAAATTGGAGTGAATTATTGACGACTACTTATTCGTCGAATTAGCTTGTCTTGGGAGGAGAGCGAGAGAGGCGGGGGAGGACAGAGGAGAGAAAAAATAAAAAGGTAAAAAAAGAAAAGCAGATATATTTCCCTTAAGACAGCCCTCGGTTAGTTCCCTAAGGAATTCACTATATTTCTTTTCTGTGACATACGAGCCAATGCTCGT
>OU426874.1:930000-945000 GCA_911387685.1 Dolichovespula media | reverse complement strand
TCACAAGACTCGACATTAAATCACGTCTTCTCGTTCTCTCTCTCTCTCTCTCCCTCTCTCTATCCATCTATGTATCTCTCTCTCTCTCTCTCTCTCTCTCTCTCTTTATTTTATATCCTTGCTCGCTGACGTTCCCTTTATTTTATTTTATTTTATTTTATTTTATTTTATTTTATTTTAATTAAGTTTAGTATTTCTCTTTGGACTTTTCCTTTCCTTCTTTCCCCGAATTTTTTTCTTTTCTCTTCTTTTCTTCTCTTTTCTTTCCTTTTTTTTTTTTGGTTATTTTTTGTCTTTAACAACGACCGAATTTCCTTTCCCACTTTTAACAAAAAATTATCGTACGTATGTAAAATTATACTCACGTAGCGCTCGCATTATTCACTCACACTCGAAATAATTCTCATTTTAGTTTAACGCCTTACTCTATATTCATTTAAACTGGACAATTTTTTTTCTTTTTTTTTTTTTTTTTTTTTTATTGCACACGTATCTATTGATATTGTACGGGGGAGAATATATTCGAGTTCTTCCTTTTGTGTGTGTGTGTGTGTGTTTGTTCCTTTTTGTTTTTCTTTTTCCTTTTCTTTTGTCATCCGATAATTGGAGGAAATTTCACGTTAGAGCGATCTTTCGTTACGACAAGAGTATTCAAAAAAAAGTTATAAAATTCTATTCGACACGTTGGCGTCAGATGATTCCTTTCAAATTCGTTGATAAGTATGATTGTTATCGTTAACATTGTCATTAATTCATTCCATAAACAATACGTACGGTTTTCATTGTTCGTTATAAATCTGTACAATTGCAAAAACCAATTCGACGTATTAATCGCTTTCGTGTTAGATAACAATTATTAATTAATCACAGAGAAAGTATCCTGAAATACTAATGCGAGTTATTTTAATAAATCGTTATGAATCATTTCGAAGGAAAAAGAAAAAACAAGAAAACATAGAAAAATAAAGAATGAAAAAGAAAAAAGAGGAAAGAAAGACCGAGATAAATGGGACAAAATTTTTCGTAACGGACTATGGGTCGAAATTTTAAGAAGCTCAACCATTTTTATGTTCGTGACCCTTGACCTTTCGCAAAAAGTTTCACGAGCATTTTCATAATCAACGTTGTGGAGCGAAAAGATTATCATCTCTTCATAATACTCAAGATTATCGCGGTTCTTCACGGGGATGAGGATTAGCGAATCCGGTATTTTTTAAAGGAAAACAAGACAAACAAAAAACAAAGAAACAAAATAATGAAAAAAAAATAACAAAGTTCCTTTCGGTAAAGAAATACATTTATAGGTATTAAACGACGAAAGGAAAGAAGTTCGAGTTAGGCGTATATGTGTTTCGGAGGGCTATGTAATTAATGAGAAATGAAATTATCCTTGTTTCTTCTTGTTCTCTCTCTCTCTCTCTCTCTCTCTCTCTCTCTCTCTCTCTCTCTGTCTCTCTCTCTTTCTCTTTCTCTTTCTCTCACACACACACACATACAAACAAACACAAACGCGCGCGCGTAGGTGTATAGATTGCGAATATGATCGCCTCCTCACAGTTACACGCATATATAAAATATGAAACGACGAAAGGAAGGAAATATAATTCAAACGATTCGATGCTCCCTTGATCCGAGATTAATTCGTTGCAATTTACGCCTCGGTCATCCAACGTGTCCACCCAAACACAGATAAACACACACACACACACACGAATACAATCCCGCCGTTCTCTCTCTCTCTCTCTCTCTCGTCCTCCATCCACCTAGCATCCTTCCGTAACCATTCACCAATCTACCGTTCGTAAACACACGTGAGCGCGCGAGCACGCTCGCGTGCACATACACAGACACACACATACATTCACTTAGCCGCAAATCAATGTTAATCCTTTCCCACCGACATGAATATTCGTACTCGAAACGATTTGCAAGCACGATTGTAAATCGACAACTCTAAACGTCGGAATTGTATTGCCAATGATATATATATATATATATATATATATATATATATATATGCACACACATATATGTGTATATATATAGTAAAAATTATGGGATATTATTAATATCGTCCCGCCAATTGGAATCCATTTTGACCTTATGTGAATTTCTGAATCGATGTAAATGCATATGCGTATCGTATAAATATTATGTCGATCGTGAAATATATAGAGATGGAGGAGTGGGGAGGAGGGGGGGGGGTAAAGGTAGTTAGGTATATTGTTGATAAATGCCAGCGTAAATTTCGCGACTATATAACTCGATGATAAATATTCGAGGCTGTTTCGAGAATGTGTGTGCGTGTGAAAGAGTAGAGAAGTATTTATCGAGGAATAAAAGGGGAGAATGAAAGAGAGTGAGGGAGAGAGAGGAGGGCTCGATCGAACGAAAATTTAGATTTTTCGACGAGGAGAACAAATTAAGTACGCTCTCTCTCTCTCTCTCTTTTTCTCTCTCTTTTGGGAACGTAACAGTGAGCAATTCATCGGCTTAATGGAAATTCGAATCTACAGGCCAAATAATCCGTGATATCGTTTTACAACGATGTAACGACGCTATACCACTCTAACGAGATCTGTCAGAAAATTCTTCTTTTTTTTTTTCTTTCTCGTTACCTTGTTTCACCCCCATCTCTTCTTTTTATTTTTTAATTTGTTTTCATTTTTCGGTTTTTTTTTTTTTTTCCTTTTTTTTCCTTTTTCTTTTTTAGGAAAAACAGAAACCCACAATACCGAACTTGTTACGGATTATTCTTTTATTTTTTTATTTTTTTTATTTTTTATTTTTTATTTTTTTTTTTTTTCTATGACACGAGAGAGTTAATTAAAATCTAATGGAAACCCATCGGAGTGGGAATAAAATGAATACGTTGCTCTACGATCAATGCGCCGATCGTCTCGATCCTTTCAGTCACTATAACAATAATAGTAACAACAACAGCACAACGACAACGAGAGAAAAAAAGGAAGAAGAAGAAGAAGAAGAAGAAGAAGAAGAAGGATAAGAAGAAGACGTAAGAAAGAAACGAACCTATTATCGTATTCCGTGCTTTGAATAGACCTTTCATAATCCGAAGGAGATACGAGAAAAAAAGATTAAGAGGATGACAATGGAGAAATTGCGGGTTTCCCTCGCCCGCCCGCCCCCCCATCCTCCCTCTTCTCCCCTTATGAACTTTATCCGCGTAATACATCGTCCAAGAATATTGCGTTTAATCCGCAGGGTGTGGGGGGGGAGGGGCGGGGAGGGGGGGATGGGGTGTGGGCAAAGGGAAAAAAAGGGGAAAATAATGAAAGAAAAAGAAAGTATAAAAAAAAAAAAAAGAAAGAAAGAAAAAAGAAGGAAAGAAGAGAAGAAAGGAAAGAAAGAAAAAAGAAAAATTAGAAGAAAGAAAGGAAGAAAAGGCAGAGAGACGGATATACACGTTCCTTGGTTGGTGACGAAAGAAGCGACGACAAAGGACTTATTTTCAAGAGCTTAACTCACGTGACGAGGCCAGTGATAAAAGGGTGTAAGAGTAGTATAGGGATATATATAAGGACACGTGAAATACGGACGGGTGGAGAGAAAATGGAGGGGGAAGAAAAGGGAAAAACAAAGGCGACGACATACAACAACGACGACGACGACGAGGACGACGACGAAAACAACAACAAGAAAATCTAATTCATTCGAGGAAAAATGAATTTGACCGGACGAGTTCTCGCGTACAACGTTGAAATTACCTTTCCTTTCGTCCCTCTACAATCTTCTTCTTATTTATTTACGATATTTACTTCGTTCTTTCGTTTTCTTTTTCCTTTCTCCCTCCCTCCTTACCTCCCTCCTCCGGCCGTTATAAATTCTTTCGAGGAACTTCTCGTTGTAGGTGAAGTTTCCTTTCAGTGGGGTGGGGGGAGGGGTTCGTTGGCGGGGGAAGTGAAGTGCGGGATAGGGGAGGGGGATGAAATAACGAAAGAAAAAGAGAGAGAGAGAGAGAGAGAGAGAGAGAGAGAGAAATAAAAAATAAAAGAGAGAAGGAATGAGAAGAGAAGAGATTTGTGGAGAGGAGAGGAGAGGAGAGGAGAGGATAGAAGGAATCGCTCATCGATCCGAAACAACGGGAAGAGGAGAGTAGAGGATGGAGATAAAAGTGAGTTTCACCTTTAATAATTTGCGAGCGAACGTCGAAGGAACGTATGGGTGGGGGTGGTCGGTGCTCGAGGGGTTCGGGGAGAGTAAGGGGATGGGACAGGGTGGTACCTGAGGATACCCGGAGGTGTGGGAAGGGTGAGAGGGTGGGAGGGTGGGAGGGTGGGTGTACAGGATGAATGCAAATCGCACAGCGCGCGGTGTGACGTCGCATGAATATTCGCGACTCGCCGCAGGCACGATTTACGATCCCGTCACGGATAAGATCCGTATCTTTGCGGATGTGTACGAAACGTATATACCCCGTGTCTTGTCTATTCCGTTGGAAAATTTGGAGAATTTGTGTATATTGCCGTAACCTGTTTCTCTCTCTCTCTCTCTCTCTCTCTCTCTCTCTCTCTCTCTCTTTCTCTCTCTCTCGCACGAGCTTTTTCTCCCATTCTTGTTTTCCGACGACACGAATAATTTAATACAACAGATTCCCCCGGAAAGATTTTTGTACTTTTCTTTTTCTTTTTTTTTTGTTCTTCCTCCCTTTCCCCCGCCCCCCCTCCTTTTCTTTCTTGTTCTTTTTATTTTTCTTATACTTTTTCTTTCCTTTCTTTTCTTTTCTTTTTTCTTTTCTTTTCTTTTCTTTTTTTTTCTTTTCTTTTGAGCGAATAAAACGTATCAGGAAGAATCGTAAAAAATGGACGAGTTCGATAAAAATCTTTGTGACTTTGTTGATACGAATTAAATAACGACGAAGAGAGAGAGAGAGAGAGAGAGAGAGAGAGAGAGAGAGAGAAAATATGAAAAGAAATAAAGAGAGATATAAAAGAAATCGAAATAGAGAGTATCGTGATACACGTGTTACACGTAGAAATATAATTTTATTCGTTCGAATGAAATGTAAGTGGATTGTATTGAGAGAGAAAAAAATGGGAGAACTAAGTTACCATGATTCGTCCGAGTGAGATTGAAATCAAAACAAAACAAAAAAAAAAAAAAGAGAGAAAAGAAAAACGAAACGGAAGACGTCTTGAAGGGAAGCGTATTTTAATGGTGATAGACATAGGAAGAATAATTATAATGAATCGATGGATATTATAATCCGTGGTTTATAAAAATTATTGGATGGCTTTTCGTGTCGTACGTAAGCAATAAAATCCATCGACCGAATATTTCGACTATGCATTTTCCCTCGGCTTATCGTTCGTCCTCTTTTCGTCTCATTCCCCTTCACCCCCACCCTACCCCACCCCACCCCACCCCACCCATATCCCGCCTTTTATCTAAGACGATCCATCTTCCTTCGGTGAACACGAATGGCGGAGAGCGTAGTCGCGTTAGATCGAGCTCAACAAATCGTTTAAGAAAAATCAAAGTTTAATCGAACCTCGAACATTGCCATTAACACGCGATAAACTCCGTTTATCGGATTAATCGAAGTAAAGACGGAATATTCGTCCGTCTTTCTTAATTTCTCTCTCTCTCTCTTGAGAGAGAGTGAGAGAGAGAGAGAGAGAGAGAGAGAGAGAGAGAAAGAAAGAGAGAGAAAATATCTTTTAACTGGAATATTTCAATTTTATGTAGAAAGTTAAGTATTATTAATAAATAGAGTTCAAATTTTAACTAGAATAATTAAATTATATATATATATATATATATATATATATATATATATATATATATATATATATAAGTAATCACAGATCGTCGGCATAGAAATTTTTCCCCTTTGAAATTATTTTCCTTATTTATTTTCTTTTTCTTCATTTGCAAATCCAATTAAATCGTTTAATTACGTTCAAAGAAGAAAATGTAGATTTCGAAAATTGTGGTGGTTTTTCATGAAAATTAAGAAAATTAATCGGATAGATATTAGATTTTAAATCGTTGGATAGTAGTGAACGAGGAGACGATTGTACGAACTTCGTGAACGGCATACTTTTGGAGTAAAGAAAGAGAGATAAATAGAGAGATAGATTTAAAGAGAGAGAGAGAGAGAGACGGAGAAAGAGGAAAGAGAGAGAGAGAGAGAGAGAGAGAGAGAGAGAGAGAGAGAGATAACAACAATACGAACACCGGGGAACATAACGAGACGATGATTATACGCTCCGTACGTTCCGCGACAAATCGTCGCTAATGCGAGACAATTTGCATTAGCAATTACTCGATAGGACGAGCAGTATGTAACTACATCCGTTTAGTTATGCGGACTCCAGCAAAATTAGGATAATAAAGAAGAATGTTATATGCATACGTATACACCGTACAATAAACCTGGCAATACGATCTGCCTGGAATTCTATTGTTCGCTAGGAGAATTTCATAACGAACCGATTGAAATCACTCCCATTTTTTCCGTATTACACATTAACCCTTCGAACGTCCCTTCGCGAGGGATTATTAATCTCGCGATGGTGATGTCGCGCGATGATTGGTGAAACGTACGACGACAATGATAATAAACAAAGAAAACAACGACGACGACGACAATGATAATTGTAATAATAGTATCGGGGAAAAAAAAAAAAAAGAAAAAAAAGAATAATACTTTCCTTTCCGTTATTGCGCTTCGATTTTTTCTTATCTTTCCTTTTTTTTTTTTCTTTTTTTCTTTTTTCTCTTTCTTTTCGTTCGAGAAACCTCAAATCGCAATAACGTCGACACTTCGTTTCACGAACGAGAGCAAGTAACAAAATCGTGTTATATATTCCATTTAACTGGCTAAAGAGATCGAAGTATGTACGTATAAACAAATAATCGTACGATGAAACCTTAACGTTGTACGATATATCGATCACTCATGAATGATTCAACGTAACCAAACGAACGTTATTCTCTCGTGACCGTGCGGTGTGCAAACAAGAATTTCAAACATCATTCCGAAGGGTAAATGTTTTTTATAGAATAAATTATGAAGATTTTCATCTGATTGACCGTACAAATCGAATAATGACGTTTTGCGGTCGAGGGAACGGGGTGGAAGGGGGGAAGGGGGAAGAGGGGGGGTCGAAGGGGCGGACCGCGGTTGATTTGTTAGAATCGATTCATCATCGATTGAAACATAGCATGTACTAACTCGATTTATTTTTTTCCATCTATCCCTCCCCCACCCCCACCCCACCTCCCACTCTCCATACTCTTCATACTCCAATGTTTTCAACTTACATACGTACATAAATGTATTCGAAGGAAATATGTCATTTTAATGGAAATTTTTTACTCTTATGTTACAGGATTAAGTTTCACCCTTAAATGTCGTTGTAATTGATTATGGAAAGTTAGTCGAACGAAGATGTTGACGAGCTCGTTTCTACCCCTACTAATCGTAACAACTTCGTTTAATCTGTTACGTCCGACGGGTAAGTAGCGATATTATTATTACTGAATTGAAAATATAATATTTGTATTCGTGTTAATGGGACAATTATCTTTTGTATTAATACAATGTACGGATGAGGTCAACGATCATACCATGCTTTATAAAAGCACTACCGATATGGCGTACAGATATCGTGTGTACGGGGTTTAAATAATATCTAAAAAGAAAAAAAAGAAAAGAAAAAAAGAAAATAATAAATTATTTTATTTAGGAAAATTTGTTAACGCGAAAACTTTGATCGACTTCGTAGCGACATCGTTTTATCCGATACATGGATTTTCAATGGATGGAATTTTGAAGGGGGAAAAAAAAAAAAAAGAAAAAAATCGATTTGAAAAATTGTTTTCCGTTCCTTTTCTTTTTCTTTCTTTTTTTCCTATTCTTCTTTCCTTGCTTTCTCCTCTCGCGATCGCAGTAGAAATTTTTGATCCACTTTGCGTTACAACAACGACAACAACAAAAAAGGGAACAAGAAACGTGTCTTGATATTATTTCCTCCCAAAATACAAATATTTCATCGTCGTTGATTACGAGAAATGTTGAACGAGGATATTCGACCGTGTATATTACACTCTTGACAATTTCGTTTTATCTCCTTGATATATACGACGGATAAATACTTACAGTAACAGGTCGTGTCCGAAAGTTTCTAAGATGATTTTCAAAATCGATATCGCTCTTATTCGAGACCATTCAAGCTGGATTCGTTTTCTCTCTTTTTTCCTTTTTCTTTTTTTTTTTTGTTTTTATTTTTATATTTCTTTTCTCGTTTTATTTTATTTCCGTTCGGATCGTAGCAGAAACTTCTGCATTACCCTGTATTATAACAGAATGGAGAAAAAAAAAAAAAAAAAAAAGAGGGATCGATATTTTCTTCGAAGGTTAGAGAGAAAGAGAAAGAGAGAGTTCTTTCAACGAAGAAAAAGAGAAAGAAAAGCTAAGAAAAAGAAAAGAAAAGAAAAGAAAAGAAAAGATTAATCACATGACAGAGAGCGAGAGAGAGAGAGAGAGAGAGAGGGAGAGAGGGAGAGAGAGAGAGAGAGAAGGGATATAGAAGGTTACTCTTGGAAGTAGAAGCGAAGCAAGCAACCCCTAGGCGAACTAGGGGTAGGGGTGCTCGACTATCTCCTTCCAGAGGCAACATCGACCACGGCGTAGAACTTTCTCAATTAGTGGCCCAGAACCTGATCGACCAAGAGCAGCTCATTCGTATTCACGATGAAGCCGCGATTGTAGCCAGAACAGGGACGATAACTCTCTGTTTCCTCCTTTACTTTACTTCCTACCATTTTCTAACCTTTTCTAACATTTTATAGCCTTTTCTAGCCTCCTCTAAGCATTCCTCTCTGATATAGCCACTTTCGTAATGTTTCTCATCTATCTATCTCTCTCTCTCCTTCTCTCTCTCTCTCTCTCTCTCTCTCTCTATCTATCTATCTATCTATGTATCTATATATCTATCTAACTATCTATCTATCTATCTATCTTTTTCTTTTTCTCGATGCATTCAATCTTCTCTCTCTCTCTCTCTTTTTCTCTCTCTCTCTCTCTCTGTCTCTCTGTCTCTCTGTCTCTATCTCTCTCATTCCGTCTACCTGTCTCTCTGTCTGTCAGTCTCTCTTTCTGTGCGTCTATCCTTTCCTATCTTTTCTCTCTTCCCGTCTTTTGGTCTATCAGAGATACCCCATCAGTCCGTAGGACGACCAAAGATAGACGACGAGCGAAGCAATGGCCTCGCGAAAATGATTAGGGTCGCTGCTTTTAATTACTCGTTCGTTCGATTCCATCTCTTTCTCTTTCTCTCTCTCCTTCTCTCTCTCTCTCTCTCTCTCTCTTTCTGTCTCTATCGCCATCTATCTCTCTTTTTCTCTATATAGTAAACGATCGAACGACCAGCCGGTAGACTCTATGGACTCCTCTCGGTTCGTTTCTAACGGACGTCCTTTAAAGGAAAAGCTCTTCTCCATGGTATTCCAATCCGACCTAAGAATAATATCGAGAAATCGAATTCGAGCGTGAATATCGAGTATCAACTTTAGTAATGAACGTTCGTAATAATGAGAATTAATATTTCTTTCTTTGGTTTTATTTATTCTTTTTTTTTTCTTCTTTGTTAATTTCTCGATCATTTTTACTACGCACGTAGAAAGAGTAAGATATATATATATATATATATATATATATATATATATATATATATATATATAGAGAGAGAGAGAGAGAGAGAGAGAGAGAGACATCATCACGTTAACGTGTACAAAAAGAAAAGAATAATAAAAAAATATTTATTTCATAAAAACGACGGAACGCAAAAACATTTACAAAGGATTTTCTAATGTATTCGCCGTAAGTCTTCGCGTTTGATATAAAAAAAAGAAAAAAAAATCGAAGTATCGATTAAAACACGAGCATTAGTTTTTACACACACACACACACACACACAGAGGGAGAGAGAGAGATCGTTGTGTTAAAAACGTAAAGGCGAATAAAAAAAAAGAGGAACAGGACAGCACAGAGGAACAAAACGGAATGACGCAAGGGAGAGAAGAAAGGAAAGGAAGAATTATAAAAATTCTTTTCTGAAAAAAAAAAAAAAAAAAGAAAAAGAGGAGAAATAGACGTTAGGAACGTAGCATGAAAGTTTGTAAAGGATTTGTCGCCTTAAAGATATATTTTTTTTTTCCCCCCCTCGATAAGTCCTCGCGTTTAATGGATTCTTTTTCCCTCTTCGTGTCTCAATTTAAATCTTTGTCACCTTTGAATATTTCTTTCTCTCTCTCTCTCTAGTTTTTTATTCATCGAGAAATGCATCGTGAACGTGGAGAGAAGTGGCGGTAGGGGGGGAACGGGAGAGGTGGGAGTTGGGAGGTGGGAGAGGGTGCGCGAGCCCACGGGATTGAAATACCGGTTGTTTCTACTTGAATAAATTTCATTGAAGGTAAGAAGAATTGAGAGATCTTTGAACGTGAAAGAGGAAACGGCCGACTTCCTCCTTTGGCTCGACTACAACCCCCCCCCCCCTGCCAACCACCCATCCCCACCCACCCATCACTCCTATCCGAGTATATCTCTCTTTCTTCTTTCACTGATACTCGATTCGTTTCCTTTTCCGTTGGATCTTCTTCCTTCTCTGCGATCTTTCTTCTTCTTCTTCTTCTTCTTTTTCTTCTTCTTCTTCGTTTTTTTCTTCTTTATTTTCAGTTTTCTGCAGCATCGATTCGATGGAAGAAAAGACGATGTTAGATCACGGACCAAAAGAAAAACCATATCGACCGGAGATAGGAGATAAAAGATGGAGAGAGATAAATATAGATAGATAGATTGATTGATAGAGAGAGAGAGAGAGAGAGAGAGAGAGAGAGAGAGAGAGAGAGAGAAAGAGATTGCATAGAAAATCAAAACCAATATCGTCCCGTAGATACTTTCTATCGTTCTTATTACGATTAAATCAAGGAAATGATTCGATTTCGATTAATCCGACAAAATAAATCCCACTACTTTAAACTTTAACAAAGTGCATGGTGTACTAACGCGTTCGTATACGATACATCGTGTTAAATTTCATCGTAACGAACTCTAACAAGATTTTTTCTTTCTTTTTTGTTTTAACTTTCTCTCCCTCTCCCTCTCTCTCTCTCTCTCTCTCTCTCTCTCTCGTGACGTCAGATAGAAAAGAAATTCACTAGAAACTTTTTCTCGGTTCAAGCATTACAGTGAAATAGTTTTCTATCGTTTCTCCACTTTTACTATTTTTACAACTCTTTCTCTCTCTCTCTCTCTCTCTCTCTCTCTCATTCTCTCTCTCTACCTACCAACAATGTTCTCCATTCTCATTAAGAACTACCATAGTTGCACCATCCTACTATGCATACATACATGCATACATACATACATATATATACATATATATATATATATATATATATATATATATATATATATGTATGTATGTGTGTATGTATGTGTATATGCAATTGTATTGCGCATCTAATCGTAAAGGTAAATATTCCTCCTATCCGGTTAAAATTACTACTACTAACTGTTACTATCCACCGCCTAGACAATAAGCTTAACCCTTATACAACACTATTAGCATTTACCTTATCTCGATTCGGTCGTTCTTAAACTACTTGCTGACCAATTAGTTCGCGAAACATTGTTATCGCCTGTCGTATGTAACAATAAGAACTTGCTGTTATTAAATTTTCTTTCTTCTTTCTTTTTTTTTTTTTTGTTTCTGAAGATCTCCTCGAAATTAATATTGAATATCCTTTAATGTTTAGTGAAAAAATAAATAGTGTAAATGGAAACGTACCAATCGTTACAGTGACAATCAATCAATCATTCATTATTAATCATTCATTATACAGGGTGTCCCAGCTGAAGGAGGCCGCTACGTGGTACGATATAAAAAAAATACATGCTTATAGGGTAAAAAATACCGATGACCTTAACAGAAATTCATAAAAAATAACCTAGACAAAAGTGTTTTTTCTTTCATAACATTAGCTCTTTTGAAATCATTCCAAGTACGGCGTAAAAGTTTGTCGCATCATAAAAAAAAAAAAAAAAAAAAAAAAAAAAAAAAAAAAAAAAGAACAAGGAAAATATTTTTCTCTGCCTCCTTTAACTGTGACACCCTGTACATTCGTTCAATCGTTAATCACAATCATCGCAATCAATCATATTTATCGTGATCGTCGACGGAATCGATGATATTCGTCATCATCGAATCGACCGACGACCGATAATCCGACAAATAATCCGAGTTTTTCTTTCAAATGCGTAAGATCGTACGGATAGGAAAGAAGAAAAAAAGATAAAAGAGAAGAAAGAAAGAAAAAAAGAAAAAGGAAAAGAAAGAAGATTTTTATCGCGGCAGTAAAACTTTGACACGAGGGTCGAAGTAAATCATAAATTGTCGAATTCAATGATCCCGAAATGTCTGTCGAGTGAGAGGAAAGTGCGAGCATTCACTTATAGCTATACTCAGCAGGTTCTTATTAGGAAGGAAAACACACGAGAGGGAGAGGTAGAAATAGATAAAGAGAGAGAGAGAGAGAGAGAGAGAGATTGAGAGTATATGCGCAGCAGCAGTTTCCATTCCTCTCTAAGAGGTTAGGACGACGCAACGGCGAGAGCTCGTTTGCATCGTTATTGACTACTTCGAAGAACCGTTGCGAGCGAATCATCTATATACATACATACATACATACATACATATATATATATATATATATATACGTGTGTGTGTACTCCTCTACTACCCTTCCCACCCACCCTCGCATCCCTCTCACTTCACAGTACCTCATTGTCAGACGTGTGCTTTCGTGCATATCGTAGAAAGACCTTTTATGATACCGTATCGCTTCTATAGTAAACCATAGTTCATATCTCTTAATAGATATATGACACAAGCACATTGTCCGTATTACGATTTATTTATCAATTATTAAACCATCCCTAAATCGTGTCTCTCGCTTCTGACCGATTTATTCGACAGAAACAAATCACCTCCATCACGATTTACCTCGTTTTCCTATTATTCATTTTCTTCTTTTTCTCCTAGACTCTTTCGTTTTTACCCATTTCCTTCCCCCTCCTTTGGGACTTTGTTTCCTTTTGTTTCATTACTTTTTGATTTTTGTTTTTGCTTTTTATCGATTCGCAAAACTCTCCACGTGCCTCGAAGGAACTTTTGACCCATCTGGTAAACTTTCGGCCTAACCCAACTCCTCCCCATCCCATCGCCCCCCCCCCTTCCCTCCTCCTACTCCTTGTTACATTGCTTCGTTTTCGTATCTATAAAAAGTAAGAACGAACTAGAAACTATTGCTTGTTCTCTCTTTGTCGGTTTTATCTTCTTCTTCTTCTTCTTCTTTTACCTCCTCTTTCTCTTTTTTTGCTTTTTTTTTTTTCTTTAGGGGTGAGGTATCCTTTTTACAATTTTTTTCTACCTTCTTCTTTCCCCTTTTTTCTTTTTTTTTATCTCTTTTTTTTCTATTCCATTCCCTTCCGTCGCGTTTACATCGTCTAACCGAGAGAAGCAATTTTTCCCGTGCAACGAGGAAAGAAAGGGATAAAGACGATAATAATCAAAGGACCGTTTCAATTAAACTTTTCAATCTACGACGTGTAAATTCCATGTCCAATCTTCCAACGTAATTAGATAATAATTTATCAGAGAAGTTTACAACATATTTTTTGCCCATGTCCAGCAATACCGCCATTATATCGCGTATCGATATCGAGCATCGAACTGAACGATACTACGAGGCACAAGAGTTCGATACGGATTATCTCTCTCTCTCTCTCTCTCTCTCTCTCTCTCTCTTTCATTCTGCCTGTCCGTCTGTCTGTCTGTCTCTCTCACTTTCCATCGTAAAATGCACGCATCCGTGCAATTTCATAAATCCTTTCGTTCGTTCTTTCCGACGAGCTTCCATCGCGCTGATTACTATCGTCACACGTATACACCTGAATCGATAGACGACATATATATAAATATATATATATATATATATATATATATATATATATATATATATATATATATGCGTAGAGAAAAAAATATTGGAAAGCGGAAAAACGAATGTAATGAAAGAACATCGAAGTATATATATCTAACGTTTAACAATAAAACAAATACGTACGTATGTGTGTTCGCTGCGTATGCGTATACATATTGTTTCGTACACATATTTTATTTTCCTCGTCTTCTTCTTCTCTATTTATTCGTAATTTTTGTTTTTATTTTTGTTTCCTTTCCATCCGTCGATACGATATCGTTTTATATTCGTTCGAACAATTTTTTTGCACGTTTATTTGTATTACCACCTCCTCCTTTTTTTTTTTTTTTTATCTATCGGTATTACATTTCGTATTATCTTATTTTTTATTACGTGGATTATATATATATATATATATATATATATATATATATATAGAGCGAGAGAGAGAGAAAAGAGAAAAGAGAGACAAGAAGTATTAAACATACATACATATGTTTATAACAAATGTCGATTGTAAATTAAACGTGAAGAAAATGTTATCCGGTGCGAGGGTAATAATGTTGGAAGTTTCTGCCACACGGTGAAGCCACAAATGTACTGCGAATTGACATTAAAGCATTCGGAATGTTAGAGCTAAGCACGATTAGGCAATGACAGATAAACGATAATTTCGGGGAACGGTTCGACGGATCGATCGGCAAACGAACCAACAGGTCCGAACCGATCCGATATCATTCGTGCTTTCAAACGAGCCGCCAAACGAATCACTCCGTTTATTCGATGGATTTCAGTTTGTTATGGGAGAATGGAAATGCTACGATGTACGATTATTGTACTTATTAACGTACATAACATATATACGTACCCATGTATTTATATATCTAACGTTACCACATATCCATTTACGTGGTTAGTACAACATATATCTTAATATATATATATATATATATATTCATCGATTTGATGCAAACACAGTGAGTCAAA
>OU426874.1:902500-920000 GCA_911387685.1 Dolichovespula media | reverse complement strand
TTCTCGTCGATCGCCATTCTAACAAACAAAACCGACAATCCTTTAATTAAACTACCATATGATTTAATATATAAATCCATATATATATACTTATATGATTGACCGGTCATAGAGTATATACGTCTAGGTCGTCGAAACATTAACTATATTTCTTATTGAAAATATTCTATATCTTATACGTGAATAAATAAGGGACTATAGTATTTTTTTTTTTTTTTTTTTTTTTTTTTTATTAAACGATCTTTTGTATCTTATATATGATCAAATAAAGCTATAATATTTTTTTTATAAAAATTTTTTATATCATATATATATATATATACTATAAAAATAAATTGTAAATATATAACTACTTAAATATATAACTACAACAAAAAATTTTATATCTAATATATTTTTTATTACAAATTTTTAATATCTCTTTACATCTAAATAAATGACACACTGGTATCTTTCATTGAAAGTTCCTTTACATTATTTATTGATCAAGAAAATAAATACGTCCTCTTCATGTCTCTCTCTCTCTCTCTCTCTCTCTCTCTCTCTCTCTCTCTTTCTCTTTGTGTATCCTCGTTTTTCCTTTTTTTATTTATTTATTTTCTCTTTACTTTCGAGTCGTCTCTTTGATAATCAATTTCAAAGAAAATCACTCATCTTTTAATTACGTTGTAGTTTATTAATAAATCTCTGTACATAAGTATATACTTATTTATCTTTCTCTCTCTCTCTCTCTCTCTCTCTTTTTCTCTGTCTCTCTCTCTTACCTCACTTTTCTCTTTTTTCCGAAGATAGACATTAAAAGGCGAGCTTATTTCACAGTCGTGTCTACTCGCTGAAACTCGGTTCATCCATTAGAAATAAGAGAGAAACGAGGATCGTAAAAAAAAAAAAACGACGAGGGCCCATCGAATCGAAAAATGGATATAAAGCTTAGCAGCATTTCCGAGCTGTTACGGAAATCTGTCAATTCGATTTCGAGATCGTATATCTATAATATATATATATATATATATTCTCCGATAACTCTGATGCAAAAGTTAAACCTTGAAATGGTGGATTTTTATAGTTTATTATACGTTTCCCCGTACTATAACGAATTTCAACGTATTTACCATCCCGAAGGATACGAATGAAACATGGGATTGTAAACGATATCTGGAATTCGATCGAACGACGGGAAAAAAAGGCAATTCATTCTTATTATTCTATATATATGTGTATATATATATATATATATATGTATGTATATATATGTTTATTTGAAAATTGTATAAAAAGCAAAAGATATGAAAAATTTGGTTTAATAATATAAACCGTCCACGTAACAATTTCTTTTTTATTTGTTCGATATAAATCAATTAATTGAATTGATATAAATATCAACCGAGTAACGATGATTTTCGATCTTTCTTTTTCTTTTTTTTCATACGTTCAAATATCAACAAACCTGTAACTTATCGCCCTTTTAATTATCTACAGAACTTCTTTCTTGTTTTTTTGTTATTTTTATTTTTCCCTTTTTTTATATGTTTTATACGCTTGCTTTTTTCTGTTAATTATCGTCGCACGATGACGCAGACCGAAAAGTTTAAACAATTGTGTCCTTGATCGAAAGACACAATCCGTGTGACTATTTTCGATTGATCGATCGAGCCATTCGTTTCTCTTTTTCCTTTTCTTTTTCTTCTTTTTTTTTTTTTCTTCTTTTGTCGATGACAGATCGTCGACAGTTGTCTTGATGGGGCTCGTTTCAATGAGAGGGTAAACGTTTGTCGAGAGTGGTAAATGGAACCAAAACAATAGACGTAGAAACGAGCTTACGGAAATAGCCCACTTAACTGTCCCTCCACGATATATATGTATATATATATATATATATATATATATATATATATATGTATATATATATATATATATATATATATATATATATGTATATATGTATATATAAAAGACCTTTTTTTGTAACCGACAACGATTTTCTCAATGTATTTTAATATTACAAATACGACCCGAGAGTCGCATTTCGCTTTACAAAAACTCTCTATTATATTCTATTTCGTTTAAAATGATATCTCTCCGTAATATAATGTTCGTTTCAATCGAGTAAATAGACTCTCGATCTTAAAATAAAATTTACATCGGACGATATTTAGGATAAATATATATACGGGACTTTTAATTACGATAAGATGCATCAGGTGCAGGTACATCGAGGCTCTCTCACTCTTTATTATAAAATATAACGTACCTCGGTATATTTGCTAAATACGAAAACCGACGAAAAAGGAAATAAACGGAAGGGATGGAAAAATTATCAAAGGAAAAAGAAAAAAGGAAGAAATAAAAAGCTGAGGAACGTGATGTACGATCAATTGAAGTGTACTTGTGATTTTTGTGATGTAATATAAATCTCGATAAAGTTCTGATAACTTTTGATAATTTTCGATTAATACGACATCTGAGGAAACAGACTGTTATTGTTAATTATGTGGATTTATATATATATATATATATATATATATATATATATATATATATAAATAATAAAAAAGGATGGACGTACGAATGGATTTAATTGAGTGAATAATAAATAGGAAATCGATTAGAATCCTTTCAAACGTCGTCCTTGAATACGTTTCACGTGTCATTAATCACGATGATTGGGATCGATCGATCTCAACGGGTGTAAATTCGATTTCAATCAAAGAAGTTAACGCATAAGTAATATATCCTAAGTTAGTCGTATTGGAACGTAGATGTTCGTATGTACTATGTATAAACACGTGTAATACATAACGCATACATATACCTAAACCCATGGGTTTATACTAGCGTATATCGATTTGAATATGACGCGACGATGTTTTCCTTGGATCTATGCTTGAGTCCTTCTCTGATTGATTTAGAGATATCTACATATTAGGGATATATATATATATATATATATATATATATATATATATATATATATTTATTATATATATATATATATGTACAGATATTAATAGATATGTACATGTACATATATAGAACCAATACAAATACATCAATCCAATGTAGATGAGTACTTTCGTCATACAGCATATATATATATATATATATATATATATATCTGTATGTGTGTGTATATATACATACATATATATATATATATATATATATATACACACGACGTGTCAAAGCTGGAGTAACGTTTACGTTTGATGAGGCTAATACAATGGCTAACTATAATCCAACCTACGTCCAGTTATAATTTGCTGTTAGAAATATATCAAAATGTCATACGTTCGTACGAATATATGTAGCTAAATATAATACGTTCTACACTAACTGACCTTTTGAAAATTACAAAGGACGATACGTTTCCTTTTCCATATCTTGAATCCGATGAAACTTTGAAAAAAAGAACACTAAAAATAGTGAACGTAGAAAAGTAATAAGGTCGAGTTTCGAATAATCTGACGGTATCATTTAAAACTGTCATCAATCTACTTAAAAACAAAAAAAAAAAAAGTAGATATAGAAAATTTGATATAGGAATATAAACGATAGTAACAAATGTTGAATAATAATTCTTCCAGATATTTTATAATAATCTGAATATCATTACTGAATATTTATGGCCCTATGGTATTATCACTACATCCCTTTATAATTCGCTTTTAGAAACAGTTTGAGATATCATCTGTCCGTTCGAATGGACATCCCACAATAACAGTTGACGTTTTAAAAAATTATAAAGGAAACATCCTGTTCTTTTTTTCTTTTCTTTTCGTTTCTTTTATTTCCTTTTACAGCGCGAATCCGACGGGACTTAAGAAAGTACAAGAAGTATCGAATAAAAGAAAAATGTTTCGTAACGTTACGATAAAGTTTTATGAAAGATAAAATAAATTTTATAAAAATTATTTTAAAACACAATTTATAAAATATACTTTTAAAAATATATATTTTTATAAAATATTTTTTTGTACAATTTTTAAAAATCGTGTAGTACTTTTTAATATGAAAAAAAAAAAAAATATATATATATATATAAACGAAAGTAATAAATGTTATTGGTAGTAATAAAAATAATAATAATAGTAATGATAATAATAATAATAATAGTAATAATAATTCTTATGATAGTTTAGTACTGTTATTCACGACGAAAGACATTGTAGTATCTGGCGTATGTGTTAGAGCTTTGGCGGTGGTCGACGAATCGGTCGAATGGAAATTACAAGGAGGAATAACGCCTACTTTACAACTAGCAGTTACACTCTCGAGAGTGCTTCGTGGTTTTACAGGCATGAGAAGAAGAGACTGCTAGGAGATAGCAATTTACGTCGGTAGAAACTGCTAGGGAAATTAATCTCCGACGATTAACCATGAAAATCGTTTAATACCGTTCGTACGTATCCAGCCAACTTCGAATTTCATATTTGAACATTTTAAGACAATACATTGCTCGAGAGTATATATCGCCAGAGATCAAGAAGTATTTGCATTGTTATATATTCACGCCCAATTCACGTATATAAATTTCACAGAGATTATTATTTGGACGTTGCGTGATTTCGTGATCGAATGTAACATATTTTTATTTTACGATTTGCTGACTCGAAATTTAACATTGTTTTCCTTTGAAATCGTACAAGGACACGTGGTTCAATTATAGTCCGATTAATCGTTGGGAGGAGGGGGCAGGAGGGAGGGGAGAAGAAAAGTTCGATAGCGATGTTGAAATCAGATTGCTTCATGAAATGAACAATTCGCGATAAATCGTACGATTATTTGACCGTACGTACGATTTCTTTCATCGTACGATTTTATCAAAAAATATATTCCTTCGATAATAGCATCGTATACAATGGATAGTCTCGGTATAGTCTCTAACCGATCGTAAGAAAATTACACTGTAATCCGATGAGTACGAAGGTCGAACTAAAAATTGATCGATTTTCTCTAACCGAAACTTTTTGTCGTGTTTGTAGTAACTAGAAGAGAAAATGTTGATATCTCGGAGTGTGGATCGTTCGATCGTACGGTCGATCGATCGATCGATCGATCGATCGGTCGAATCAAGTTAAATGCGGTTTCGCACGCGGACGCGTCGTTCGTTTGATAATCAAAGCCCTGACACATGGCTGGCTGTCGTGTTACTCGTGTACTCGTAACACGGTACTCGTGTACCGAGTTCGCCCACTTGATCAGCCACGTCGAATTAACCAACGATCAGTGTACGTACCCTCCCCCTACCCCCACCCCATCCACCCCATTCACCCTTCCACCCACCCCCGTTTAACGTATCTATCGACGATTTGTAAAAACTGTTGTCGAGCCTAAACCCCGATCTGAAATGGGTAACACGACAGGACACGACAGGACACGACAGAACACGATGGGATACGACAGGACTAAACATCGTCGCGCAGGAATGAAATTTTTTTCTTTTCTCTTTCTCTTTCTCTTTCTTTGGATTACCTTATCCGTGAGAGAGAAATAAATAAAAAATAAAAAGAAGAAAATACATAAAAAAAAAAAAAGAAAGGTAGAACGATATCCTTCGACGCGTTAGGAGTGGGACTGGGCGGGACTGGGGGGCCGGGAGGGTAGTGAGATTCGGGGGTGAGTCGGGAGTAAGGGGTCACTATACACCACTCGTCGAGTCTGGTAAACGTAAAGTGGAGTAATAAAAAGGTAAAATATATTTATGCCCTCGTAAATTACAATAAGATATCTGACGACATTTTTCTTTGCTTCCATTCGATAAGTCCTGCCGAACATTTTACGTTCGGTCCTCGTAAAATGGTTATAAAAAAGGGAAATATCCAAAGTCGATAAAGTTTACCATATCGATTCTAACGCGAAGAGGAGAGATAGATAGATGGATAGAGAGAGAGAGAGAGAGAGAGAGAGAGATGCGATGTTGAGATAGACGTAGAGTAGAACGGAAAGTTAATCGTTCGAAAAGCTATTAAAAACGAAACGACGGAAGTATCGAGACTAGGAGGCAGGATCGATAAATTGTGGTGACATTTTTCTTTCTTTTCTTGAGTATCATACGAAAGATAAAAACAGAGAGAAAGAGAAAGAGAGAGAGAGAGAGAGAAATGAATGAGTTATAATGAACGAGTACGATATTGTTATACGTTGAACTTAAATAGAATAGATATCTATGCAAATTAATAAATGGGAATTGTGGAATAGAGTTTTGTCATTGTATATATATATCCTACTCGTTGAAATATTATCGAGTATATATTTGTGTGTATAATATATACATATATATATATATATATATATATATATATATATATATATATATATATGTTTGTGATTTATTTTCTATATCGCGTATTGTCAGGGAAAAAATGAACAAAATGAATGAAAAGAGAAGGAACAAAAATAAAAATACAAAAAAGAAAAAGATAAATGGAGAAACGAAAGGGAAAAAAGAAAAAAGGTTAGGGAAAAAATTATATTCCGCCCTGTCAACTCATTTCAAATGAAAATCCCTAGCGCGAAGGTGAGAGACCATACACAGTTGGATCTATAAAATCGATAAATAAAAATATAACTCTCTGTAGTAATAGAAGAAAAATTGTTGGTATGTACGATGGACGTGAGCTAGTCGAACACGTACGTGATCTCTTTTGTGTCACCTGTAAATTGAGCATCCCCTTTTTTTTCTGTTTCGTTTCGTTTCGTTTCGTTTCGTTCCGTTCCGTTCCGTTCCTCCTTTTTTCCTTTCCCTTTTTTTCCATTTTTTCTTTTTTCTTTTTTTTTTTTTTTTTTTTTGTAGACCGAATTAAAGCGAGCAGAACGCACGGAACGGTTAACTCGAAACGACACGTGGGAAACTCTCAAAATTGATTAACTCGTTGTAGCGACGTTACCCCGCGACCGAACGCGATTTGTTTCGCGAAATGATTGACAGTTTTATCATTTACGAGACGAGAATGACATGCACGCAGCACCAAGGCCCCTCGTACACCGTACCCATACCCATACCCGTACCCAATCGGGTTCTGTAATTAACGTCATACACCGAGTCAATACCACCGTGCAATTTGCCACAGAAATACTCGCGCTTTAATTTACTCCACGTAATTTTCTCCGTCGGCGGGAGTTAAACGTTCTACAAATTTATCGATATATAATTCGTTAACGGTATTACTTTGGCGAAGACGCCGACCCAAATGACCTATGGGAGCATTTTTCTTTTTTTTTTTTTTTTTTTTTAAGAGGCGGGAAACGAAAAGGATAGAGGGGGAAGGAACAACGAACGAATACTTTTATACGACGAGAGCGAGAATAATGAAAGTTCTCTCGCGTACGTTCTTTTTTATTTTATTTCATTTATTCCACCCACACCCCTCCCACCTCCCTCCCGTCCCCTCCCATTTACGTATCAACGATATTTATCTTTGCGTGCTTAACTCTTTCCCGTGTCTCGCACAAATTTTTTCTCTCTCCTTTCTCTCTCTCTCTCTCTCTCTCTCTCTCTCTATATATATATATATATATATATATATATATATATATATATATATATATATAATATTCTCTTTTCGCACGAAAAAAAAGCGTCGAAGTACACACACACGCACGCAAACACACACACACACACACAGAGAGAGAGAGAGAGAGAGAGACATACGTATACACATATACATACACACGTACGGGTATATACATAAATACATACATACATACATGCATACGTTAGCTGAACGAAAAGGATGATAAAAAATGTTCGATCGTAAAGTCAAGGATTGAGAACCCTTTTGATATGCTTAGTACAGTTGAAGCTGTGAAAACTGCGCAGTCGTAAGCGTGCATGAATACACGCATACAGAGAGACATAACTACGTACGTATGTGCGAGGAAGGGCTTCGTGAAGGGTACGAAGTACTGTAGATAACGGTCTGACATTCTAAGCAGGCGTATACTTGTCGCGCTTGGTTGCTTCCTTGCAAGCTGCAACGTCTAAAAGCACATAACATAACAGACCAGAACAGAACAGAACAGAACAGAACAGAACAGAACAGAACAGAATAGAATAGAATAGCACGGAACAGCATAGCACAGCATAGTACAGCATAGCATAGTACAGCATAGCATAGTACAGCATAGCACAGAACAGCATAGCACAGCTTAGCACAGCATAGCACAGCACCAAAGAAGGCAATCAATATGCCAGTGACACCATGGACACGCAAAGAGTCATACGAAGCATCGTCATCTTTTATTCATGGTGCGTGTCGCCCTCGCTTTACTCCCACCCCCACCCATCCACCACCCCGCTCTAACCCTCCGGCCCTTTTCCCAACCATCTTCCTCTCCCTCTTCAGTCGACCTCACCCTTCTTCTTTCTTCATCCCCTTTTACTTCTTCTTCGTCTTCCTCGTCGTCGTCATCTTCTTTCTCTTCTTCTTCGTCTTCCTCGTCGTCGTCATCTTCTTTCTCTTCTTCTTCTTCTTCTTCCTCTTCTTTTTTTTTCGCTACAACGAGACTACTTCTTCATCCCTCCATCCCCAAACATTTTTTTCATTTCCTTTCATTGCACTCTAACGCTTCTTAACCTAACTCTAATAAGCGCATGCCAACCTATTTTTCGTCCTACGAACGGATCCTCGCGTTTCCCGGAAGGTTCGAATAATTTTTTTTTCGCTTCTAATTCTTTTTCTTTACTTTCTTCCTTTTTTGCTCCCTCTCTTTTTTCTCTTTCGCTCTTCCTTTAAGGTTTTTTTTTGTTTTTTTTTTTTTCTTCTCTCTTGCCTCTCTCCGTCGAAGAAACTCGCCCGCGTCACGAGGAGGGCGCGCACGCGTTACAACGGAATTCGTTAATGAAAAGTGAATTAATCGCAATGTCCAGTCGTCGATTGGAAAATGTCGAGAGCGTTTTAACGTCGTTTTTCTGAAAGCCACGTTTTCCTCCGGTTAATGACACTTTTAACGTTTCAATTAGTCCGTGAATAGTATATTAGTCTTTTTCTCTCTCTCTCTCTCTCTCTCTTTGTGTTTGGATAATATAAAGAGAGAAAGAGAGAGAGAGAGAGAGAGAGAGAGAGAGAGAGAGAGAGTGAGTGAGTGAGTGAGTGAGACAGAGTGATTTTAGCCGATATAATCAGGTTACGTTACACACGGAGGACAACAAGAAGATCTACTACCAATTTTAACGCAAACATCGTTCGACCGTATTTCTCTTCACCATTAATATCTGTTTATTTTTGTGTTTGCAGATTGTACATAGAAAGAAAGAGAGAGAGAGAGAGAGAGAGAGAGAGAGATACATAAAAGCATACAGTTAATATCCCTCTAGTGTACGCGATTATCAAGGAATCAAACGGGAATTCGAAATATTTGTCATCCCTTTCTATACGTACATATTCATATACGTATACATATACATACAAATGTATATGCATATATATATATATATATATAATTTTTTTTTCTTTGTTCGTTTGTTCTTTTTGCAAATCCGATCTCTTTACGGTTTTCGTATCAGCCATAACAAATATAATGGATAAACAATAATGTTCATTTAACGCGCGCGCACCTTTAATAAACGGTTTATATATATATATATATATATACATACCTAACGATGGCTCATACACATGGCTTTTATGTATATGGGCAGGTGCATAGAGAGAACCTAGCAGTAATTAAAGGGACGGCTATGGTAACAGGAGGCGTTCGCAAATAGCCGTCCATTTCAGGAGCAATAAATTTCTGAACTAGTCATAGCGTTAGTACGGTAGGAACGTTCTCTAACGAGAAATCGAATGTTTCTCTCTCTCTCTCTCTCTCTCTCTCTCTCTCTCTCTCTCTCTCTCTCTCTCTCTCCGTCTCTCTTGGGTTTATTCGATGATATCGTATCAGGAATTTGATTTTAAAGAAAGAAGGAAAAAGATATTAAAAAAGGTGGAAAGAAGAATAAACAAAAAATCGATCGAATGAGAAATCGTATTTTTTTCTCTTCCGATTTTCTCTCTCTCTCTCTCTCTCTCTCTCTCTCTCTCTCTCTCTCTCTCTTTACACGCGTATATATTGAAGAGTTGAAAAAACGAAGAAAATTTTGTTGTAAGCCATAACAATGACCAATGTTCGTACGCCTGAAAATATTTTTTTCGACAAGTTTTTGACAATATTTAATACGTCCCGTTCGTTTCGAATAACGTTCACGTGAAAACGAAAACGAAATATCGAGAATGCATGCGTACACATCGTAATAAAGTAACGCACTTTGGATCGTCGTCAAAGTTTCTGTTTCTTTAATATTTTTCCCCTACTTCTTCTTCCTCCTCTTTCTTTCCTATCCTTTTCCTTTTTCCTTATCTCTTTCCTATTTCGTTTCTTTTCTTGCTTTTTCTTCTTTTCTCTTTTCCTTTTTCTTTTTTCTTTTTTCTTTTTTTTTTTTTTCTTTTCTTTCCTCGTAACCAGCAATTTGAGGGCGCACGCAAACCGACGCTTTAAAAGCTCATTTTAATTTCCGATCTTCAATTAGACGCTCCCGTAAATTCACGAAGTATAAAGGATGAAAAAGGATAGAATTAGAACTTAGAATCTTCTGGCATGTTAAAGTTTTCATTTTTTTTTTCTTTCTCTTTATTCCTTTTTTTTTTTTTAGTTTTTTTCTTTCTTTTTCTTTTTTTTTTAATATCCATCGTTCTTAATTAAAGAAGCATTATTACGTAGTTTAAATATTAATACAGAATATATATATATATATATATATATAAAGAGAGAGAGAGAGAGAAAGAAAGACTTGTCATCATGTATGTATGTATGTACGTATATATACATTATGTATGTACATACATACATGTATAAGGTATAATATGCGAGAGAGTTCATTCGTTAACGGAGATACGTCGTAAAAAGGAAAGGAAACAAAAAAAGGAACAATAAAAAAAGAAACAGAAGAAAAAGACAAATTCTGTTTGGTGCTTTGTCTTTTCACGTTACGAAGAAGAAACTAATAACGTAAAAGTTCTTTCACAGGGATAAAAGCGATATGCTGCCACAAACACACACACAAACGTACACACACACACACACACACACACACACACACACACACACACACACACACACATACATACATACACACACATAGTATAGCAATCACGTTAATCTAAATTATCAGTGGCGTGCTCAACGTTTTAAACGATTGAATTTTCAACAAGTTCGTCTTTTCATTGTTTCTTCTATCAATTCGACTTCGTCGAACGTTGATAAATAGAATTTACTCGACCACATCGGTGATTCGATTTATAATGGTAAAACGAGTGAGAAGCAACTTGTGGTTACGTTATCCTATCTCTCTCTCTCTCTCTCTCTCTCTCTCTCTCTCTCTCTCTCTCTCTCTCTCTCTCTCTTTATCTATCTATCTCTCTATCGATACATTTGTACGTCGCATCGACTACGAGATTCGATACTTTGCGCTTCCTAGAATAAATCGACCTAATGATTTGCCAATTCCTTCAAAGAGTTCAGATAAATGGAATGAGAATAGAAACGAGAGAGATAGAGATAGAGAGAGAGAGAGAGAGAGAGAGAGAGAGAGAGAGAGAAAGGGAAAAGAAAAGGAAAAGAATCTCCTTTGATCTTTTTATCTTATAACTTTCTCATTTCAGATAACATGGATGAGACGAAAGGACAAACAACTTTTGACATTGGGAAAAATCACGTATTCCATAGACACGAGATTTACCGTTGTACCGGATAAACCTAATTGGAATTTATGGATTAAGAACGTTAAACAAGAGGACGCTGGTATCTACGAGTGTCACGTGAGTGAGATTATTTTTTATTAATTATCTAACTATAAATATCTATTTAATGGTAATGTAATAATATATATATATATATATATATATATATATATATATATATATATATATATATAAACGAGTTATATCTATAAATCAGTTCCAAGGTGAAGCGCCTTAATACAGGCAACATCTCGTACACGAACGTTCTTTGGTCTAGATATCTATCTACGAACATATTGCCTATATTAAGGAGCTCGATAAAGTTTCTTCAACATCAAAAATGCTTAAGTACCACCTAGGGAACACGATTATCATTGAATATACCCAAATGGTTGCCCGTGTTAACGCGCTATCTTTAATATATTATTATTGAAAATAAATTGAAAAGATATACAAATCTATTAATTTCGATGTAACTATCCATTCGTACGATTTGTAATAATTTTATTACATAGCTACTTTTGAAAAGTTAGTAACGACACATATATATATATATATTATTTGATGTAATATTACGTAGTCGAAGATGTTATTTAGTTATGGACTTGACTCTTCTATATAATGTCATTTATCAATGAGTTCTAATCCAATCTCGAAGAGACGACCCCGTTTCATGGGATATATTCCAATATGTCGGATCCGCGAACACAATACGTTTATATTAATCTCATAAGATAGCATACCAATGGCGATGGTGATGGATCGTACGGTCGACAGTAGTGGAGGTTTATCTTGGACAAACAGTAGCTATGACCGGTCACGCTCATAGAACAGTAGCGATAGTATAATACCAATACTATGTGTTAGATAGAATAGACGTAGCAGAGAGGAGAACTACGACCGGACAATAACCGCTATACTTCCTGAAAAGCTCCGACAATAGAATAACCTAATCTAAATCTCTCTCTCTCTCTCTCTCTCTCTCTCTCTCTCTCTCTCTCTCTCTCTCTCTCTCTCTCTCTCTCTGTCTATCTCTTTCGCTCACCCCTAAATGTAAAACAGAATACACTTAATACCTTAGGAAAGTTATAAAACGCAATTTGAACGTATCCTCTTGAAGGAAACTACAGGATCGATCAAACCTTTCTGAATGAATATTGTACATAGAAATTAATCTATTTTGAAATCTCCTTTCACGATTATTTTCTTTTCATATTATTAAAACTATAAATTTTGTGGTTTGAATTACTTAATCTTAATTTATTTATATATATATATATATTTGTATCATTTATATTATTTTATAAAGCTTATCATCATAAGTCATCAATTCTCTTTTTCTCTTGGACTTTTTCGTAAATCATTTTGGGAACTTTGTTCTTGACTTTTCTTGTCTGAAAGAAAATTTTGTTTGTTCTTTCCTTTTCTCTCTTTTTTTTTTTTTTTTTTTTTTTAGCGACTCTATACTATTTCGAACGTTATCGTAATCGTTGTATTCTTTGTTTTTTTTTTTTTTTTCATTGAAATGTTAAAGATACAAACGGACCCAGGGAAACAACGATTGATACGTTTGAATATCACCAATGCCTACTCCGTTATACCTGGAAGTCCAGATTTGCACGTGAAACAAGGCTCGAACTTACGTTTGGAATGTCGATTGATGGAATTCGCAGAAACGCCGAGCTTCATATTTTGGTATCGCGACGATCGTATGATCAATTATGACGACGAGCCTGGGGTTAAGATCGAGGCTACGAAAAATGGATCGGTACTTCTCGTAGGTAAAGTTAGATTATCCCATGGCGCTAATTATACCTGCTTACCGAGCAATGCTAAGCCCACTTACATCAGGATACACGTTATCGAAGGTCAGTCTAAACAATTATTATTATGAATATTATTATTATTATTAATATTTGTATAAAACAAGATCGTTGAGAATTATGGGCAACGAGAGAGAAAAAGAAAAAGAAGAATTTTTATTGCATATCTAAGAATATAATTTTACAACGTCTATGAGGATGGATGATCGCAAAAGTTTATTGATAATTTTATAATTTTTTTCTTGTTTTTATATATATATATATATATATATATATATATATATATTCTCGTAATTGTACGAATTAGATTTGTCAGTATTACGATTCGAACGATGAAATCGGCAATAAATAGACCGGAAGAGGAAAAGTAATTGATTCAAAAAAAAAAGAAAAAAGAAAAGAAATAGAAAGAAGAATACCAAAAATTTAGATAACTTCGAACCTCTCTGTATTTGTCGTATACTTTATAATACGTTTTTTATATATTGCGAGAATAAAAGAAATTGAAAACAGAGGTTCATCGGAACGGAAAGATAATGGAAAAATTCGTGACGTAGCGCATGCAAACGAGAAATGAAATCAAACCGCGACTCATCGCGCTACGAGACATCAAATTTGTACATATTATATATATATATATATATATATATATATATATATATATATATATATATATATGTATTAATTTTTTTTCATTATTATTATGATAAATCATATATTAATTTAAACGAATATTTTATATTGATACGATTTAATTGTTTTATTTTACAGAGGAAGAAAATCCAGCGGCGATGCACGACAGCGGCGATCGAAGAAGTTCAACGTCCGATACGAGAAACAACGTTCTCCTCGTAAACTTCCTTATGATGTTTTCACTCGGAGCTTTCGAATTGATCTTTACGAATAATTACTTATCGACAACGTGACTGTCAATTCCGTATATCGTACTATTTCTGATAGATCGCGCATATTGACGTAAGTTTTATCAAATATTAGATTGATGATCGATGTTCGTTTCAATAAAGACGATAGTTTTAACGTCGTTAGTACGATATATTAAAAAAAATAAAAATAAAAAAAAAATAAAAAAGAAATTATTATTGGTCGATTGTATCATGGGATAAAAGAATATCTAAAAATAAAATTGTAATTTATTTAAGAGTTAAATAAGATCGCTGTAACGTTAGAATAATCTAATACGATTCAAAAAATCTTAAAAAAAATAGTACGTCTACGATATATTCTAATAAACATTGAAAACTCGTCTTAATGTTAACTCGTAAACTACTTAAACTCGTCAACCCGTAACGCCATCGAAGGATCCATCGTAGTAAATTAATTTCTTACGGATGATATAATAAAAAAAAAAAAAAAGAAAGGAAAAGAAAGAACTTACGTTGCAAAAGAATTCTTTATGAAATTTAACTCGTCAAAGCAAAGTTCGTTACTTACGAACGATTAGAATGAAAAGAAGAAGATCAATTCGATGACGTAAAATCGGAGATCCGATTGAAAGGGGATGAAAGAAAAAGGAAGGAACGAAGAGAAGTGGGTGACGAATGAAAAAAAATAAAAAAATAAAGAAAAAGGAAATATATAGAATCCCTAACGAACCAATCCGTTTACTGTGACATTCTATGGAAACTTAGGATATTCTCTATGAAGTTAACTCAAAGGATACGTTTCGAATTTCACAAGAGTATGTATGTATATCGTTTCTCCCGTGTACACGCCTCTTTATGAACGTATGTGTGTTTTATGTGTTTGTGTGTGTGTGTGTGTGTGTGTGTGTGTGTGTGTGTGTGTGTGTGTGTGTGTGTGTGTTATATGCGCGTATATCTAGCTTAATACAATATCGAAAACTTCCGACGCCATTATTAAGGGAAAACTTCGAACGTCTCTCTCTCTCTCTCTCTTTCTCTCTCTGTCTCTCTCCCCCTCCCTCTCTCTCTCTCTCTCATAGTGAAGTTAGGTGGTTGTATAACTTTTGACACGCGTTACAATTTCGCCGTCTCGACGATACCAAACTTTCCGCCATTTTTGTCTTCAACCCTCTCTACTCTTCGAACCGACTAACCCCTTCCTCCCCGCCCCGCCCCGATCCCCTAAGCCCTCATCGAACGAGATGCAAACGAGAAACGATACGTCGACGTCGAGGCAACCCTATTGTTAAGGGCTTTAAAATCTCCCTAGTTAAGGGAAAAAGAAAAAAAAAAAAAAAAAGAAAATAAAAGAAGAAGAAGAAGAAAAAAAAAACCGAAGAGGAAGCTCCGGTGGAAATTTTTCATTTTTTGTTACCCTTTTTTTTTCGGTGCCGCGGAGGCGATGGGTGTAGGGCCAGGAGGGTGGGCGAGAGGAATGGAGGGGTGATGGAGGGAGGGAGGGGGCGCTGGACTGGACGGAGGCATTTCTTTTCCTTTTTTTCCCTTACTTTTTTGCTACCTATTTTTTTTTTTCTCCTGCCTCCTCTTTTTTTATTTTTCCTTTTTTCTTTTTCTTTTCCCTCTTGCGGCGTATTCTCTCCGCCATTCCTCTCCATGCGCGTCTAATACGAAAGTATTGTATAATGCATTACTTTATGTCAGAACAGTCACGCGCTTCGCAGCACGATTTTTCGCAGTTAGCTGGGCACTTTATTAAATTCCACGCTACCCAGGCGCGACGTCTTGAATGCGTTTTAATTAATCCAGTAATTGAAGGTATATATATATATATATATATATATATATATATATATATATACACACATCGCGAGAGATGGGAATAATAATTTTCTACCTCATTGAAAATCCTCTCTCATATTTTAGAATCCTAGATTCCTACCCGATATTCTAGATGTTGTATCCCATTCGGATACATTATAATCAACATTTTATTCATTCTCTTACTACGTCGATGGCGAAAAAAAAAAAGAAAAAAGATATTCTTAAACGATACATGTATATCCTGTAAATGTAGGGAGGAGAAAAAGAGAGAAAGAAAAGTAGAAAAGAGAGAGAACATCCGTCGCCGTTGTTCCTTATTCGAAAGGATAAAGCACGATCATTTTCAAGACTCGCTGCACAACAACAACAACAACAATAATAATAGTAATAACGACAAAACGATGACCTATGTCTATGTATAAATGTGTTCACTGATGTGTATATGAATTATATATAACAATCTCGATATTGTGAGAATTAATTTCGATAGATTTGTCCGATGGTAAAATTTACAAAAATCATGAAATGGATATGATTAACGATATGTCGTAACGATAATGAGAAAAGAAAAAGGAAAAAGGAATGAACAAAGGCAAAAGGAGAAAATATGATTTAAAGAAAGGCGAACGAGCGTAACGTTATTTAAATAATTTTATGGGAATTAATGCGAAATAAAATACGATTACGATTGTCGAATCGTAATACATATATACATATATATATAGTTATAATTCCGAGAATTCGTTTTATACTCGGTCCCTATCATAATCCTTTGATAATAAGGATTAGGTTGAACACACCGAAGACGATTACGATCAGGCTTGGCGACGATGCTCGATTATTGCGAACATTGCGGAAAACGTATCCAGCGTATCAGGGTCAACATTTAATCCTATTTACCTTCGCAGATTAATCCCACGGTCTACATGTGAAATTAATTCTCAGCAAACAATTTCGTATAGTCATATACTGCTTTAACGCTTTCCGAATGAAATTTCAGATAATGGTACCTTCGGCATTACGATGTTCCATTAAAAATTATTTATTCGATTAACGTTCGGATTTTTTTTTTTATTTATTTATTTATTTATTTATTTATTATTTACTTTTATCTTCCGTTTCGTTTCGCATCGTATCGTTTCTCTGTTTTATTTATTTTTTTTTTTTCTTTTTTGCGAAACTCGTCGTGCGATACGACGCTCGAACGATCGCATCGTTCTCTGTATAAACGAAGATTCACAATTTTTTTTTGGGA
>OU426874.1:872500-897500 GCA_911387685.1 Dolichovespula media | reverse complement strand
TTTCTTTCCCCCGGCCCTCCACATGCCTCCACCCAACGTATAAGTCAATCAGAAAACAAGTTTTCTCGTTTTATCCTTTATTGCTTAAACAAACGCGATAGGCCGATATAACATCCGATAACAAACTGTTTCGAATAAATCTCGTTGGAAATTTTTAATTTTTTCTTTTTTTTTTTTTTGATTTAAAGAAGATCGATGATTTTTTTCAATATACGTATACAAATATATATGTATATGTATATATAAATATATATATATACATATACATATATATATAATATATATATAATATATATATATATATATATATATATATATATATATATATATATATAAGTCAGTCGTGAAACAAGTTTTCGTTTTACCAGCAGGATTTTATTGCGTAACGAATGCGATAGACCGATGTTGTTCGATTCACGTTGCAGCTGCGTGAAAGTAAATAGACAGACAGAAACGAAATGGAGAGAGAGAGAGATAGAAGAAGGGTGAGAAAGGGTGAGAAGGAGAAAAAGCAAACATGAAAAGCCGCGCCGCCGGCTATACATCGAATCGATCGCGTGAAAATTCGATGATCCAATAAACGCGAATTCAACATTGTAAACATCCTTCCTATTATATCAGCTGATTTTTCCAAGAAAACACTGATAGTCGTTACATATATATATATATATATATATATAATCCTTTCTAATAGATTGAAATATCTATCTCTTGAAATTACATTTTCTTCTTCTGCTCGTTATTTGTCTTTAAAGGGAAAGATCAATAGTAAAATAATTTTTCATATGAATGAACTATATCTAAAAATTAATAATAATTTACAAAATGTATATATATATATATATATATATATATATATTATATTGTATATGTGTATATATATATATATTTTTTTTTTTTCAATGTTCAATCATTTTATAAAATTTAATAACTCGATTGATATTTATTTCAACATATTACAATGTTTAACTGTTTTATAAAATATGCAATTCAATCTGTTTTGATTTCAACATACATATTACAGTTATAATTATTTCATAAAATTTTAATTCAAATTATATTTCTTTATAATAAATCTGTTGAAATAATGCGTATTACGTCACGGTAAACAATTCGTAATGCATTGTACTTAGTATATCGACAATTTGAAATCCGAAAGTATTAATTTTCTACGCTTACCGAACGATATAGCATTCGTGATATATTAGATCGTATTATCGGCAAAAAATTTCAATTATGTCGGATATCAACCGAGTTTATTAATGAAATGAACTCGAACGAAAAGAGAAAGAAACTACGTTCAAAAAAAAAAAAAAAAATAGAAAAAAATTCGTTTAAATTAAATCGAATATTGTTATTTCGTATTATATCACAATAAATAATTTGTTTATAAATAAATACACACATACATACATATAGTTACGTACATTGTACCGAGTTATCAGGAATATATTTTATAAAGTAAGAAGATATTATTTCGTATATATTACAATACACAATTTATATAATATATCATATATACCAAACCGAGTTTGTCAGGGGTGTATCTCTTGTGGAATGACTTAAAAAAAAGAAAAAAAAAATAAGAAGAAAGAAAGAAAAAAAAAATAAAGAAAAAGAAGGGACAAGAAAAATATATTATTTCGTATATATTACAATACATAATTTGTATAGTACATTATACCGAATTGTCGGATACGTACATATCTCTCGTAATATAAATAAATAAATAATTAAATAATTAAATAATTAAATAATTAAATAAATAAATAATGAGAAAAAGGTATGATTTCGTATATATTACTACACATAATTCATATAATATATTATAAACGAGTTGTTGTTGTCAGTTGCGTGCAATATATCGTGAAATAATAAGATATTATTACGTATATATTACAAATAAATGATACCACCGATATCAAAAACTCATTTTATATTAATATATCTCCTATTAACTTAATAAGAGAGAGTCTCGTAAAATGTTGAATGCTTGGATTGGTTGACATCGGCGGAGTTCGTTAAGTAAAATTAAACAGTGAAACTTGTACTTACGATAAAAAGAAAACAGAAGAAGAAGAAGAAGAAGAAGAAGAAGAAGAAGAAGAAGAAGAAGATGAAAAAGCTTTTCCTGTCTGTTAGTTGTAAGCTCGACTCGACTCGGTCGGTGCTTGGGAGTACTGGGTCGGTTAGAAAATAAAAAGGAGAAGAAGTTCGTACCGGAGTCATGACTGCGATGAATAGAAAACCTGGAAGCATTTACTTCAAGCGAGCTGGGCTTAGCCCATAGAAAAAAAAGGGAGACACCCCTTCTGATACGACCTCCTCCTCCTCCTCCTCCTCCTCCTCCGCCTCTCCCCTTCGCCGACCACCAAACTCGAATTTTTCTAATACACATTTACCACGTGGGTATTTGTATTTATTTTCTTTTCTTTTCGAGAGAACAAATGGAAAGAAAATCGTCTGTTTCATTCTTTCCTTCTTTTTTTTTTCTTTTTCTTTCTTTCCCCCCCCCCTACCTTTCTCTCTCTCTCTCTCTTCCCTTTGCTTAGCGCTTGTCCTTCACCCGAGACAATGAAAATATTCGCGTAAAAATTATTTCAAATTGAATGGGTTACGTCGACCAGCTCCAAAAACCTTTTAAAAATATATCTGCATCGTACGTAAGTACGTACGTAGAGGATTTTCGATCGAAAAAAAAATTTCTTTCAAAATTCATAACCCAAAGAAAAACCTTCCTGTCGATAGATTTATTATTCCGATATAACCCGGGATGAGGCAAAAGTTCGTACTTGATTTTTTTTGGGGAGGGGGGCGGGGAGAGGAAGGGGAGGGGACAAAAAAAAAAGAGAAGATAGATTAAACTTTATCTAAACTTTTTTACGACCGACTTTTCTTCCTTTTCTTTTTTCAGATTATAAAACTACAGGACTAAGAGCTTTCGAACCGACCTGTTTTAAGATATATATATATAAAAAGAAAAAATAGAAAAAGAATAGAAGACGATACAGAAGTGGAGAGAGAGAGAGAGAGAGAGAGAAAGAGAGAGGAAGGAAGGAAGGAAGAAAAGAAAAAACAAACAAGCAAAGGTGAATTTGATCGAAAAGGGAATATTTATCGTGAAAATATTAGCAGATCAACGGTTTATCACGATGAGGAATGATAATAATTGATGAAATTAGCGGATCGTTCAATTCGTCCTCCTTTATAGACTATTGATATTAATTACATATAATCAAGAGTTCGTGAAATTACGAGATAAGGTTGATGAGAGCAAGAGCTTGAAGTATCGTTTGCATTAACCTAATTCCGATTTTGCCGAATCCGAGGATAATTAGCGATATTACAAACGACCGTATACGTGGGGTTGGTTATTGGAAATTTCGCGCTGATGAATTCAACGAGCGATCGTAGATTTATGTTAACTATTTCAGATAGATGGAATGAGAAATAGAAAAAGAGAGAGAGAGAGAGAGAGAGAGAGAGAGAGAGAGAGAGAGAGAACAACGAATAACCAACCGTTCTCGTATCGTTATATCTCGAATTATAATTGTTGAAGATCGCTCGAAAAATATAGGCCAAGAGTCAAAATTATTGTATAAACACTACTCAGACATTTGGTGAATTATTTCGAAGTTAAATTATTTCTTTTTTTCTTTCGAAACTTATTTATTTGCTTTTATAGCTTATTCTCTCTCTCTCTCTCTCTCTCTCTCTCTCTCTCTCTCTCTCTCTCTCTCTCTCTCTCGAACAGTAAGTTTACAGGAACCCCGTAGGAAATTTCGATCGAGCCCGTATATAACGAAGTTTGCTCTACCAATTGAATTCTTAAAAATCTTTGGTAATATTGCGAAAAACTTTGATTATTATTATTTATACGAGAATATTTATTAGACGCGAGTAATAAGCGGGTATATAAGGGGGGATATAATAATTTTATTCGACCCTCTCGGCAAATGTTAACTCAATGAAATTAGTCACCCTAATTTAAACGTATTCCGTCCTAGCATAAATATAATTTGGCTGACTCTCCCCTTCCTCAAACTGACGTACACCAAAGTTATATTCCGCGTTCGCCGAAGAGTCGATGAATAAGAGAAATAGAGATATAGAAATAGAGATAGAGATAGAGATAGAGATAGATAGATAGATAGATAGAGAGAGAGAGAGAGAGAGAGAGAGAGAGAACACGAAGAATAAAACGAAGAGGAGAAAATAACTAAAAGTGGGACAGCCGAATCGAGGATAATCCTCTCAAAGATAGAGACAGACAGACGGTAAGGGTGAGAGGGAGGGGGGAGAGAGAGATATATATATACAGAGAGAGAGAAGTAACAGTCCCCTATAAGTTCCAATCGATATTGTATATCGATAGATAGCTGATTTCCCATGTGGTAAACATCGTCTTTCCACAACGAGTATTATTCGTGCTAATTCGGCGCAAGATGACGAAAAGCGATATAATACGCAGAGAGAGAGAGAGAGAGAGAGATTACCATGCAATGTTGATTAATAACTCTGTTCCATTAGTTAGAGATACATATTAATAAGCACGAATTAATGGGGGAGAATCCTCGAGGTAACGCGGGAACTATTTTAGTGGAAATTTTTCGTAAGGAGAACAAGGGAAAACGGAATGATTTCCTATTGTACCTGTCAGATGGGGTATATCGTATATAAAAAAGAAAAAAAAAAGAAAGGAAGATACGTAAGAGGTCTTCATTTCGTGTCTTCATCGAAGGGATCGTTCGGCAAATAATAATTATTAGAGATAGAGTAAGGGATGAGAGAAAAAGTATGACGAGGAGAAAAATCGGAGAAATAAATAAATAAATAAATAAATAAATAATGAAAGAAAGAAAAAGAAATGCAGAGAAAAACAAATAAAGGATATAGAAAGAGTAGTCGTAGCGAAGAAGTTTGGACGTGGCGATGTAATTTTTCAATCATTTTTCACTCTCTTTCTCTCTCTCTCATCCCCTCATAGTCGCCTCTTGAATTTACGTTACGTACCGCGTATCCTCGCGATGAAAACTACCCTCTCAGCTGCCAACGAAACTTTTCTCTCGCCTCTCGACGAGTTTGCTCTTTCCGGTACGTTGAAAAAGTCATAAACCCTAAGAAAGAGAACTGCAAGGGTAAGCTTTTCATCCCTCTTCCGCGACGACCATCGTCACGCTAAACGAATCTTTCGAAAGGATGCAGCGCTTTAAAGAATAAGAATAAAAAAAAAAGGAGAAAGAAGAAGAAGAAGAAGAAGAAAAGAAAAGAAAAAATAGAGAGCAAACGAGGAAACGAAAAAAAAAGAAATATATCCTTTTAATTAATCGTAGGCTACACGTAATATGTATAGGCTTTTTTTTCTCCCTTTTCTTTTCTCTTTTCGTCGGAAAAGTATTCAACGTTCGTAATGAGATTTTTCTTTCTTTCTTTTTTTTGTTTTCATGATTTTATTCATAAATAATATTGTCATCAAGACTTTTTCAAACTATCCTGCACGGTCTCTTCAAGCGCAATCTAAAAAAAAAAAGAAAGAAACTAGTACTACTCGTAATGAATAAACTCATGTTAAGTTGTTTACATGTTATTTAAAACGTTGAAACATTAGTAGAACGATTTGAAAAGAATACGCTTTAAAAAAAATGAGTTCCTTTCAAATGTCTACATCGAACAAAATGGGTTATTAATGTTTAATCGATGAAAAGAGTAAACTTGAAGTCGATAAGAGGGTTGAATACCTACACACGGTAAGGCAGGTACGGTAAAACTTTTTTATCGTCGTTTATCCGTTCTCTGCATTACCGACGAAATCACCGTCGATACAGAAATTATTTTACATTATCCGACAAAGTATTTCTACCTTATCGATCATCCACCGTCGATAAAGACACACGATCTATATACATATATTCAAACGAACAAAATTTTTTCTACCTTATCGACCGTCAATAATAAGAAAACAAAACGAACGTTCTCTCGACAGATGGAAGAACGATCGTAAACGAAAGCGATGTAACTTTAAACGATTGTATCTCCGATCGATCTCAAACTACCCAAAAGTATAGGCTCACAGTGTCCTTTAACGGTATGCTTCTCGTTAATCCAGATGTCCCTCGCATTTAAAACGAAACGTATCTCAACGAGAAAAAGAGAGAGAGAGAGAGAACGGATATGGGAAAATAAAACGAGGTATGGGTTTACATGATGGATTACAATAATCCAATGCGTCATCACTTTGGTAGGCCTTTTCAAAGAACTATGCGTTTGCGACGCAACGGTCCGATTAGGCCGCACGCGAACGGCAAACATTATTCTTTCGTGGCGTTACGTAAAAGCGAAGGACGGCGCTTAGCTAAAAATAGAAACAGGCGTTCGGTCTCTCTCTCTTTCACTCTCTCCCTCTTTCTTTCTTTCTGTCTGCCTGTCCTCTCTCTCTCTCTCTCTCTCTCTCTCTTTATTTCTCACACATACACCACACACCACACACACACACACACACTGTCTCACGTTTCTCTGTCGCGTCGCAACCCGTCGACAGAAATCGCTTGTCCATCTCGGATTTCCCTTTTCCCCGTTTTGAGGCACATACATACACATGCATACATACATACATACATGACATATCATACATAGATACATATATATATATATATATATATATATATATATATATATATATATATATATATATATATACATATATATACCTACGGCTAGAGCGGGGATGAAATGCGCATATAACTTCGAGTGTCCCACCAAAATGTCGCAAAGCAAAATCGTCGTAAACATCCTAATGCGTACCTTCGCCTTAAGACCAAGGTCATTCCCAATTCGCTTTGTAATACCTTTTATTCTATTTTTCTTTTTTCTTCTTCTTCTTCTTCCTTTACCTCAACTCATTTTCCTCTTCGATAAAAAGATATTATGGCGTATTCGTTGCGTGTTAGTATTAAATACCTATCCAACTATCTATCTACCTACCTACTTACTTACCTACGCGTGCCAGTGGTTCTCATCTTTAAACGATCGACAAATCGTCGTATTAACCGAAACGATCAAGAAACTTTCCAATTTCTTTCTCTACATACATACAGACATACGTAAATGTACATACGCAAACCATACACACACACACACACACACAACACGCACGCGTACACACGACACGCACACACACGTTACGTACGAAAAGAAAATTCTCGCTCACTGCGAGAAACTACTGCGACGATGTTGAATGTTATTGGACACCGTGGAAACGGATTCGTGGCTGACACCTGAAGGGAAATCAATAACGGGAGAACACGTCGATCGTGTGAACGAAAAGCGAATCAGCCGCGACCGAAAGATAAAAACCCGGACGTTGGGATTTAACGACGACAACCATCATTTGCTTTATCGTTTCCAAACCAGGAAAGCCAGCTAGCAAGCTTAATCGTCTGTAATAGATACATAAGTATAATATTCTTAGCTTCCATCTTTCTCCGTCTGTTTAAGGCAGAATCAATTTACGGAAATAGATTCGAAACCGGTCGCTCTCTCTCTCACTCTCTCTCTCTCTCTCTCTCTGTCTTTCTGTCTCTCTCTCTCTCTCTGTCTGTCTCTGTCTGTCTCCTTGCATCGTTACGCAACAATCAAAGAGAACAGTCATCCATCGTTAAATTGTGAAACTGAAACGTTAAATTATCCTTTAAATATTAGACTTTAAAACGATGACGACGATGACGACGACGAAAACAACAACAACAACAGCAATCAACAAATATTACGAATACTATGACGTATAATAAAATCTGATTCCAAAAATATCAGGATAAGAAGAATCTTCTTCTGATCTTGTAAAATGTACGTAGATGGCGTTACGGTTGCCATACACCATGCTCGAACTCCATTTGTATTTTACCCTGAGAAAGTTTGGAAAAAAACACCCCGGCTCTCTATCTTTCTCTCTCTCTCTCCTTTCTCAAGAAAGAGAGAAAGATGGAGGGAGGGAGAGAGAGAAAGAGAGAGAAAAGAAGAAGAAAAAAGGTGCGACCTTGAGAACGATCTCTTCCTCTCTCTCTCCATCTCTTTCTCTGAGCAAGATCGTCGATATAGATGGGTAGCTCAGCGCAAAGGCATACTTCGAAGGCTTGGAACGCAGCGCTCGTTGCAAAGAGAGAGAGAGAGAGAGAGAGGGAGAGAGAGAGGGAGAGAGAGAGAGAGAAAGAGAGAGAGAGTGAGAGAGAAAGAGAAAAAGAAAGAGAAAGAGAACAGCGCAAAAAGCCATGCGGCATAACTTCTCAACAACGGTGGACAACGACGACGACGACGAGGTTTTGCATTTGAGAAGGACGATGAGGATGAGGATGAGGAGGTGGAATGATATAGGTATGGGTATACGCGGAGGTGGAGGTACATGTGGATGAGGTTTAGGAGGAGGAGGGAAAGGAGGAGGCGTTGGAACATTGCGGCTATCTGCGTATTAGTGCACACACAGTGAAACGACGCGGAGTCTTGAGGTAGGGCAGTGGAAATTTCCACTGTGCTCGCTCTCCGAGACGACGGTCAATACTCTCTCCCCCTCTCTCTCTTTCTCTCTCTTTCTCTCTCGTCGAATTGCTTGCGAGTTTACGTTGCCCCGCGGTTACTACAGGCCGTTTCAAATCCAACCGTAAATTGTTTCTCGTATTAGACAGGTGAATTAATTCGCGTTTTACATGCGTCCACGTAAATCTCTCAGCTGGCAGGTTACTACCGCAACGTCCAACAACGAAAATCCATCGACGTTGGATTTTTGTGAACGACGAAAAGAGAGAGAAAGAGAGAGAGAGAGAGAGAGATTGGGGCGAGGGTGGCTGGTGGGAAGGAAAACGACAGTAGATAAAAGAAACTTCCTTTTAAAAACGAGTGAAAGTACGTCTTACAACTAAATCGTCTCATAATCGAACGATTTCGAACGACGAAAATTAATCAATCAAATGCTCCTCGTTCACTGGCCAACTGGCTTGAAGAGGATTGGGGGTAGTGCGAGAGGGGTGGGGACTAGGGGGAGTAAGTATCGGGAAAATCGGAAACAAACCGATTTCTGGACGAATCCGTTTTCGTTTTCTTTTTTTTTTCGAAAGGGGAATTTCCTTTTTCTTCTGGAGAAAACGTAGACGGGATTTTTTTTGTTCGTCTTTTCTTTCTTTCCTTTTTTCTTTCTTTCTTTCTTTCTTTCTCCCCTCCCCTCCCCCTAGCCCTAGCCCTCCTAAAAGCCGATCACCAACCGCCACGAAGAGTAAGAATTTAAGCGAGAGCTGCTTTCCAGGTGAAAGAAAAAGAAAAAGGAAAAGGAAAAACAAAAAACATTGAAAAGGAAGGGAAAAAAAGATTGCTCGCTCGCTTAACGTCCTTTCGTAAGTTTCTCGCGGCTGTCTGCCATCTCGGTATACCAACGTATATGACAGTTGTGCGTGTGTGTGTTTGAGTGTGTGTGGGCACGCGCGTGTAAGTATAATCGTCCTCCTCCTACCATGGAATCGTCAGAGACTCGACCTCAGCACCGTCTCGACGCGACTACAGGAATCGAGGGCAGGACTCGAGATCGGTAAATTTAAAACGAGCAAACGAAGCTTTCTCACCGATCGAGATACCAAAACCGACGATAATAAACCTCGCCGCAAATCCCATGACCGACGCGTATCTTACGTATAAAAACTTTTCTCTCGAATGATAGCCAGTACGTTATCTCTCGGCGAGTAGCAAACTGCGTTTCTTAGAAAAGTTCGATATCATCGAGTATAATCGTTGAAACGCCTTTTTACAATGAAAATCATTTGAAAAAGAGTCGCCCTCGATCGTTCTAGATTTGTGTCAAAATGGCGGATATACGAAATAAGAAAAATGGCCGGTTATATACGAGAGAGAGAGAGAGAGAGAATGAGAGAGAGAGACACAACAAATGGCTATTAATGGCTAATGCGTGTGTGCGTGTGTGTGTATATATATATATATTTTTTTTCTTTTTCGCAATAACTGACGTATGCAAGGAAAAAAAAAAAAAAACGAGAAAGAACAAAATATGACAGATCATTCGAGTCGTGGGTCCATTTTTATTTACATTTTTCTTTCTATCTTTCGATTGCTCATTGAATCGAATTGAAATACGTTCCAATCGTTTCAATCCACTTGTACGGGGTTTTTTTGTTTTTTTTTTAAACCGTCGAAAGATTTTCTCCTTTCCACGAAAGAGAAAACACAGAGAGAAGAGGCTAACTACCTCTCCTCTATTTGCGAAAGGGTCGTCGAGGGGGATTTCGTTCCTGGCGACAAAGAAACGGCAGCTAGCCAGCGGTCACGTGACAACGATTTGAATGCAGCGAGAATCTTTAAATAGCCCCTCCGTCTATCCGCAAATGTTTTCTTCGTGCTCTCTTCGTTCGTTCTTACGTTCTCGTTCGGTACGTATGTACCTAAGCGTTCCCCCATTTCGTTCGGAGTTATCGCTAATAGAGTGTCCTGCTGCACGCTGGAATGCGCTAAGAATCTCAGCCGAACGTAATCCCCGATATCTTCCGTTTGTCAATCGGAAATTATATTATTTCATGTCGAACATTCGTCATAAATTTTTTCACATCTACTCCTATACCTGCACAATAAAATATTTAACGTTACTTGGGACGCAATAATAACTACATTTGTTTATTTATTTATTTATTCATACAGTTAATTTGCTTTCGTTATATCAAAGAAAAAAAAAAGAACCGTTGGAAAATCACAATCCAGGTCGTTCGTATTTAATATAATTAATCCGTTTATATTTAATATAATTAATTCATTGATCGTGGGTAATGAGTAATTAATACGTAGGATGGAAATAAAACGTGACATTTGCCTTTTCTTCTTCTTTCATTCCTTCTTTTTTTTTTGAATTAAACAAATTTATAAATCTATTTTTAATGAATCGTCGAGCGGTAGGTAACAGTAATGATAGATTTCGATTAAATTTCATTTGAATAAAATTGAAGAAACGAATCGTTCGATCGATCTCAACGGGAATAGATCTGTTCCGAGAAAATTGGAAATAATTTTGGAAAGGAACGTTCACGTCGCGTACGTACGTAAGAAAAAAAAAAAGATGAAGACAAAGAAAAAGAAGGTAATAAATGTAGTACTCTTAATAAAGAATTAATTTCCACGATAATCGCTTGGTGAAACATATTTCTCAAAATAAGAAATTAACTCTGTAAGCAACTTCTTCTTCTTCTTCTTCTTTTTCTTCTTTTCCTTACGTCGTCGATTCTTCCTGGAATACATTCGATGCGCCAACCTATTACCGATCGCTTCTGCGAACTACGAAGAGATTTGAATTAATGGCGCGAATTTAACTCGCTTCTCCCTTCTCCTTGCATTACGTATATACAATACGTGTGGGTATACGTGCGTGCATGCGTGTGTGCGCGCGTATATAACGAAAACGATGTGATTGTAGGCACATATAAATATAAATATAAATAAATAAATAAATAAATAAATGAATTATTATATACATATATACGTATATAAAGTACATATTGCAAAATAAAAATATTATAATCAAATTTTATTATAGACAGACTATTTTATTATAGGTATTAATTAAATAATTCCATTGCTTTATTTTAGCATAATCTATACACACACACACAGACACATATTATATATATATATATTTTATTTTTAAATAATCAGATATACCAACGAATACTAACATAAACACAAATACGTACACGCACGTATACATAGTTTTATATATATATATATATATATATATATATATATAACACACATAATTCAATCGTAAAAGGTTAACTACCAAATAAGAACACGAGGATGTCCCGTCTCCTCTTCACATTTACGTCGTGGATGGATTAGAAAGTTACTGCATTCGATGGAAAGCAATCTCGATGGAAGGAAGAAGACGAAGTTTGAGTCGCCTTCCCTCCCCCTCGTTCGAAATAAGAAAGAAACTCGTTCGCAGGCTCGCTACAAACGAGAAATCCTTTACTATCCGTACGACTTTTTTTACACATTCCCAACTGGCATACTGTGTTCCTCTCCTTTCTTCTAAGATCAAAACCTGACCGTGAACTCGGAACGCAAACCATTATTCTCAATATCTTAATCGCAGTGAAAAGCATTTGAACGAAAGGAAAAGAGTGAAATGATTAATATATTCAACGAAATATATTTCTGATACGCACGGAGAAAAAACAAAGCAATAAAAAAACACATTGAAACATTGAAGATATTTCCTATATCTGAGGAACGTGAAACGTTAAGGAAAAAAAAAAAAAAAAAAAATTTAATACAAAAAATAAAAAATTTTACGCATAATTAGATACAGGAAGGAAAATATTTCTAACGTCTGAGTGTATCGTGAAGAGATAAACGAGAAAGAGAGAGAAAAGAAAAAAGAAGAAAGGGAAATAATTCGATTATTCGAATATTAACATAAATATGTATATGAATCATTTTGAATCTTTCGAATCTTTTGAACATATTTTAATTATCTCTCTTTGTCTCATTCCGTTCTTTTCTCTCTCTCTCTCTCTCTCTCTTTTCCTTTGTATAATTTAAAACGAGAAAAAAGGAGAGAGATTATAGACCTCGCGGAGAGTCCAGCTATGCGGTATTTCCATTTATGTTAATCCAAAAATTACACACGACTGCGACTACGACTACGACTACGACGACGACGATGACGAACGTGCAAATATTTTCAAATACGTCATATATTAATATTGACGCGTCTTGCTTGAGTTAAATCAAAGAGAGAGGGAGAGAGAGAGAGAGAGAGAGAGAGAATAACTCCGATACACGTAGTTGATAACGTAAGAGTGAAATGGCACGTAGGTATTTACGTACATACATACCAACCGATCGCGTTTAATCTTTTAAAACATCCACACAGAGAGAGAGAGAGAGAGAGAGAGAGAGAGACATGTATACACGTGCGCGCGTGTATACACATGAGACTAAGAGAGGGAGTGAGAGAGAGTGAGAGAGTAGTAGACTCGTCCGATCTCATAAAATTCAATGCGTTTAAGATAAACTGTATACATCTGGCTATACACGACGAGATAAATTCGATCCAATATCCGCGAGTTTTAATCGGACGAAAAAGTTGAACGTTTACGATAACCAACAATAATCCCTCGCGTATCCCGTTCGAGCGAACATATTTTTTATTTTTTTTGTTTTATCTTATTCTTTATTCTTCCCTTTTTACGAATACCGGAGAGAGAATGAGGATCGAGGAAGAGGAAGTTAAAGGAGAATAAAAAAAATAAAATAAAGAAACGACGAAACGTTTGTTAAAAAAGAAAAGGGAACGAAAGGTGGTGAAAATATGGCGGAGAAAGGAAAAGGGATAAAAAATTGATGATTGCTTTTTCTTTTTCTTTTTCTTTTTCTTTTTCTTTTTCTTCTTCTTCTTCTCCTTCTTTTTTCTTATTTTTTGTTTTTTTTTCTTCAAAAAATTATTACGACCCAGGGTCCTATCGTCGATAGGCTCGTTACTGTACGAACGGGGTCGTCATCTCGTCGTCGTTAAGGAAAACTTCCGAATAAAGATCCAGAGAAGAAGGAATCATCATCCGTCTTAACTCCAGAGAACTCAAATACCGCGCGGCCACTTTATCGCTCGACCAACCGATCAACCAACCAACCAACCAACTAACGAAGCAATCAACCAACCAACCAATGAACCAACGAACGAACTAACGAACGAACGAACGAACCAACCAACGAAAGAACCGAATGCGACCGACCGCGACCGACCGAGCCTCGGCCGAGTAAGTTATATGTAGTATGCTCCCTTTCCTCGGTAAAACAGTCTTCTACTACTCTACGGTCACGTAGTGGAAGAGCTCAAAATCATCTCCACAGATGTCATCGAGTTTAAATCATTCGTTCGATTAACTTTCGAAAAATCTAAACGTTTTGATATATTTGTATATAGAAATTTTTCGATGTATCGAATTAACTCGACCCGAAGTGAAAGGTCTCGTTCCATTCGACCAGTCGAGAAAATTTAAACATGAAAAGAAACAAAAAAAAAGTTACTCGAAACGTATATACTAATTACAATTGGAAAAGTATTTTTACTATCTATAACGTAGCTTCTATTTTTACATTTTTATATCTGTATTCCATATATATATATATATATATATATATATATATATATATGCATATATATATATGTATATATATATATATATTTGCATATGTATATATATATATATAGTTGCATATATATGTACGTATATATGCGTATACACGTCCGCATAGAACAGCAAGAGCCAATCGATAACGGCATGTGCTTGCAAGCTTCGTCAGTCACAATAAAGCTCAACTGCGTTCTCGAAAGAATCCCTTATCGCCCAAATGAAAACCGTGTTCTCTTGTTTAATCAGATTAGACGAATTCCTTTTACGAATTACGTATTTTCTTTCTCTCTTTCTCTCTCTCTCTCTTTCTCATTATTTCTGATCATTCGAAGTTTATCTTTCTTTGTTAATATTCTTCTGGATGATGGCTAATACAACAGTAGTACGAATTACGTCTTTGGAAACGTACACCGAAGATATTAATGGCCAGGCGATAATTGAAAGGTGACTTTGCCTCTTTTATATTGTTTATGTACCTCTACAATGGAATAAAACTGACGTTTTATGTATGTATATATATATATATATGATACTCTCTTTCTGTGTGTGTCTATATATATATATATATATATATATATATATATATATATATATGTTTATCTATGAATACTATGCATATACATTAGGAATATACTCCTACGTATTTTATATCGTGAATATATAATATGAATATGAAATTAGAATATGCAATGGTCTATTAGGTTGAAATTGTTATACATGTATTAACATAATTATCTATAAATAATTGTTGGGGTAAGTAAAATTGTAATTTGATTTTGTCGAAACTTATTTTAAAAATTTTATTCAACATTTGTTTCGATCAATTTTTCAACGAAAACAATAAAATACTTTTATATAAATTGTTCTGTTATCATTAAAAGAGAGAGAGAGAGAGAGAGAGAGAGAAGCTCATACGAATCGATAAGAATGAAACAACCTGTACATGTGTATGTAATAAACATTGAGTATCTTATTGATCCGGATTATGATATAATCATTTATAAAAATTTATTTATTATGAAGTTCATAGTGAATCGATTAATATCATACATCTTATATATATATATATATATATATATATATATATATATATATATATATATATAGGGAGTACTTATTGCGTATTATATCGAATTCCATTATGATATTATCATTTGTAACAAATTTATTTGCTATCATTAAAGTTCATATCGAATCGATTAAAATAAAACGCTCTGTATAAATACATACATACATCCATATATATATATATATATATATATATATACATATATAATATATATATTGCGTATCCCAATGAAACACTTTACGATCGGGTTCCTTTCCTGGTTAGCAAATTGAGATAAAGAAATTTCCGTTGACATGATAGAGATCATTCTTTATCTCTCTCCTTCCTTCTCTCTCTCTCTCTCTGTCTCTCTCTTGTTTTTATTATCTCAATGACAAAATATCAGAAGGGAAAACCTTGAGGTTTAACGATGTAATTGTATAGTGTCGTGTGTCTCGCAACAAGATTTCGTAATGATCCTTACAGTTTGTTTACAGTCTCGCGACCGTAGACATTCTTTTTAGGTCAGGTTCGCCGAACCCACAAAAGAGAGAAAAAGAGAAAGAGAAAGAGAAAGAAAAAGATAAAAAGAATGAGAAAGAGAGAGAGAGAGAGAGAGAGAGTGAGGGAGAGGAACATAGGGAGGGAGGGTAAGAGCGCAAAGGGGAGGGTTAGAATTGATACGAGACCTCCTACGACGTGAACACTAAAAACTTTTATAAGAATCGAACTCGGTTTCGAATTTTATTCGAATTCGATTTTTCCCCTATCGGAAAAATCAATACTACAGAGTCCGGCGATGGTTGTTGAACAAATTTTGGAAATTAAATTTCTAAACTTAAAATTGTTCCTTTTTCTTTTTACCGTTATTGTTTAAAATCAATGATTCAAAGTAAAATAAAAAGAATAGAAAGAGAAAAGAATTAATTCATCCGTTAATTATGATCATCGTCGTAATTAAATTTCGTGCGATATTGTTGGACTTGTTTAATACGACTCTACTTATATCATTTTAATTCTCTTTGATACGGTATAAGAATATTCTATAAATACATCACTTATTCTGTTTGTTATCTTACGAATTGTATTTTTTAGATAGAATCGTTTGAAAACAAAACGAATAAAAAAAAAATATATATATATATATATATATATGTATGTATGCATATCAATCTATTTCTACCGATCAATAATACGTTTTGTTTACATTAAAACGTGACGTTGGTATATTATTGTAAAGGTCACGTGTCAAGAGACGATTTCATCCTCCACAAACGCGCGCACACTTAAACACGCGCGCATTCATCATCTTACATGAAAGTTAGATCTTACGTATATGAATGTGGAAAAATTTCGTTTGAAATAATCAATGAAAATATCTGACGTTTATCGATGATTGTAAATTCTCTACATGCGTATATCTACGAATATTTCTATATGGACCGATTGATAAACCGAGAAAATAAATAAAAGAAAAAATATCCTTCGAGGAAAAAGAAGAAGAAAAAGAATGAAATGGAATCGTTCGACGAAATCAACGAACAAATAGATTTAACTGAAAGAAGGTCACAACGTAGTAGGCCAACGTAGTATTGATTTCAGTTGGTCGTAGAAGCTCTCCCTCTCCCCCCCCCCTCTCTCTCTATCGGTGCATCCCTCGATTTCGAGGTGCATCAGTCGTACTACGACGTAGTTAGAGTAATAACAAACATGGCCAACCATTAGGAGGGAGAGAGAGAGAACGATCGAGCAAGATATATATATATATAGAGAGAGAGAGATACAGAAATCTATAAAGCTCATATTTACAATTTTTATATCATCATTACGACGACGATAAAGTTCGTAAATTAATTCGTAAATGCAAATAAACGAGAGTATTGGATACGTTTGGATCAACAAGAATGATTTATAATACAAAAAGGAAGAAAAAGGAAGGGGAAGGAAAAGTATGAGAGAGAGAGAGAGAGAGAGAGAGAAATAGAAAATTCATAATTAACATCTCGAAGGTTGGGATTATAATAACTAACCAATATATAACCTAATATAATTAATAACCTTTGGTATTAATTAACGAACGTCGATAATTACGAATGGTAGACATAATAAATACGAAGGATAATTAAGACGAAAAGAAAGAAAGGGGGCGGAGAGAGGGAGAGAGAGAGAGAGAGAGAGAGAGAGAGATTTGATATTCTGAATTTGTGACAATTAATAATACTATGAATTAATTAACGAATGTCAATGATTACGAGTCGTCGATATAATAATAACAAGGATAACTGAGAGAAAAGGAAGGAGGCCGAAATAAAAAGAAACGGAAGGGCAGGGGGGTGGAGGAGTGAAGAAAGATATAGAAAATTCATAATTGACGTTCTGAAGCTCTACGACAATTAATAAATTTGATTATTGATTTATGAGTATCAGTGTCGACGAACGTGAAAAGAGATGACTAACGCAAAAAGAATTAAAAAAAAAAAAAAGAAGAAAAAGAAAACTAAATAAATGAAAAGAAAAATAAGAAAAGAAAGAGACAAGACAGACAACTCGTATATTTATTAACTTTATATTCTGAAGCTACGTGACAATTAGATCAATTAAAAAAAAAAAAAAAAAAGGAAAAAAGGATATCACACGAGAGCGATTCGAAGAGTGAAAAACGATCTCAATTGAATGAATCGATTTTATTTAAAGATCTTATATATCCGTAGAAAGGAATACTATACACGCTGATCGTCTCATTGGCATTGATCCACAATGTGAGTAATTCTCGGCAATGGTGGTGTACCATCAGCTGTAGAAACATCCGGATGACCGACCAACCGAGCAGGATTCATCCTCTTTGGAATTCCTTCCTATATAGTAATAGCCAGACATTGGTGTCCGTGACATTAGAATGACGACCAAAAAAAAAAAACAAAACAAAAAGAAAGAAAGAACAAAAAAAACGACAAGGATCTCCTCCTCCTCCCCCTACTCTTCCTCCACTTCGGTGGAGGAGGAGGAGGAGGAGGAGGAGGAGGCGTATGCTCTTCCTCGAGTTATTTTAAACTTGTTTGAACTGACACACTCGATTTAAATGCCACCGTATACTCACTTGGATATAGTTTCCTATCTTTATTGTCGATTGATAAATCAAATAAAATATCGAACAGCCCATCGTCGATCATTTATTTTAACATTTTCCTTCTGTGCGGACGTACTGATGTAAAAAAACAAAAAAAAAAGAAAAGAAAAAGGAGAAACAAAAAGAAAAGAAGGAAGAAAGAAAGAAAACGAAGGAACAATAAAAAGAAACAAACTGTAAACCCGTTTCGTAATAATTTATGGGAACAACATTGATAAATAAACGTGACATGTCGCATCGAGTTTCGTGTCCTTGAACAGGTCCAATAACGTATGTATGTAGTTATGTATGCATGTATGTACGTATGTATATATAAATATATATATATATATATATATATATCCGTGTTCATTTCCAAACTACTTTTCTTCGATCATTCTCGGTAGAGTAGATTCGACTTGGCAACTGTAACCACTTCAGATCTTATACAGAAACATTCTCGAGACGGCAAACGTCGTCGCATTGAGCGAATCTAAGGCGCCTTAGATTCTTATTGTTAGCATGGATCTCTTTTTCTATACTATTCGTTATTCCTAAAAATAACGACCGTAAATTCATTGGCTTTTGTCCCTACAGATTTATATATATATATATATATATATATATATATATATATATATATATATATATATATATATATATATATATAAAGTGTACTTACAGAGATATAATAGCAAAAAAATAAGACATATATATGTTTGTATGTACGTATGTATGTATGTATGTATGTATATATATATGTATGTATGTATGTATGTATATACGTATGTATATATTTTAGATATTGGAAATATAAATAAACGTAAAAAAATATAGTTCAAATATTTCGAACGTTTCTCAAGGGTGTCGATAAAATCGATTGATCTATTCCAATGCACGGGATCGATCTAATAAATTATCGAAATAATGTTCGTACCTTTATCCAAGAATATAACTGATGTATAATCGGTCTAAATTTTGTATCCGCGCCATCACGGTTACTCAGAAATTGGCTCCCTTTTCTTAGGAAAAGCTTACTAATGTCCACGTTTATCCCTCATAATCCCACGCAATTACTAAATGCGTATATGTAAATTAATATAAGGATGAGACTAGTATCATTAAACGAACACGCATGCACACACGTACGTACAATATTCGTATCACACACGGTAAAATTCATTTTGAAATAGTTTTATAGTTCAATTTCATTGGCCACTAAACGTCTTTTAACATCTGTCTCTTTCTTTCTTTCTCTCTCTCTCTCTCTCTCTCTCTCTCTCTCTCTTTATCTGTCTATCTGTCTATCTATCTATCTCTTTCTACGTTATGAAATGGTTATTGCAACACTAACACGTGTAACAAGTGTGAAAATCACGATCAAATCATCGATTGGGATAAAACGTACAATTTACATAGTCCCATGTTGAAGTTAATGTAAGATATATGTATATATACATACATATACGTATTGATATATAAAATGTTATATCGATGTAAAATATTTGGAAATATTTATTAATATAATCGTATGTTAATTAAAATTTCCTTTTTTCATTCTATTATTCCGCGAGAAATCCGTCGGAAGAACGTTGGATGACCGGAGAACATGAATTAACTCGATATTTTTTTCTTTATTCGGAGCAATATACATACATACATACATACATACATACATACATATATACATACATACATTATTTACATACTTAAGCGCTTACATCGCACAGATAAACGTTGATACATCTTATTATCACCGTCAGACGGAAAACAGGATAAGAACGATATTTCCGTGGAGAACGGAAAAAGAGTAAAAATAATAATAAAAAAAGAAAAAAAAAAGTAGAAAAAATACTTATTTTCGTCATGCGAAAATGACATCGTCTTCGATGTTCAAATATAACAACCGTTTACTGTGACGTAGAATCGTGAATTATACTAAATCGAATGCAAACACATCGTAAATATAGATATCGATCATTGATACAGCCAACAATTGGATCATCGCAAGTAATGTTTCCAATCCTGAAGATATTCTTTAAAAGATCTATAAGAGATTTTTTTTTAGTTTCGACGAACAAATTTTATCTTAATTATCGAAACGTTAGAAGAAAGAAAATTAAATATTCGATCGATTGACAATTTTTTTGTGTATACTATTATTATTATTATTATTATTATTATTATTATTATTATTATTTATCAATATCGAAATGTAAGGGGATATTTCGGATTTCGTTATAATTCGCGTGATCATTATTTGTAGCTAAACCCTCCCCTTCCCCCAAAATAATAGATATTATTTCCGATTGTAAAGACAATTTTTCAAGATTTGTAAAAATCCAAAATACGTTTAAATACGAATGAACGAAAACTTGTATCTTATCCTACTTACGAAATATATTTATATTCACATTTGTATTGATATATTGAAAAGGAGTATAAATATAAACCAATGAAATAATTTATATCAATGAAATAGTTCAATGGTCGTTCAAGACAGAAAACGTACGTTAAACCAACGTGTAAATAGTCGATATCACGAGTCTCTTTCATTAAATGCAAATTCGCGCGTGTTCGTAAAGATGATTAATCAACGCACGTGTTCGTGGAAAACATGTTATTCACGTTTGTAAATTTTCCTTGTCGAGAGTTACCTATGAGATTTTTCAAGATAGTGGGTACGTCTATCGGATAGATCGGATCATTTTTTTTCTTTCTTTTTTCTAAGAAAATCTAATATAGAAATTTTCCACGATAAATATCTTCGTTATACTCAAAAGTGAATTGAAATAATAATACTTTTCGTGCAATCACGTAAATATGATTTTCTTACGTTCGATTCAAAGATCAATTATTTATCAATGAATAAATGAAAATTAAGTTGCTCCTATCGATCCGTCAAAATATTTGATGTCAAAATTATTAAAAGGAAAAAAAGATCGAATCGAACGTTGTATACGTACATTTCAAGGATCATTTTTATTCGTGGATATAAGAATACTCGCCTTAAATGAATAATTTCAAATATTTACGATATATGTTATGAGAAAGGTATTTCATCAAACAACGAAAAGAAATTATTATTTTCTTTAATTTTTATTTTTTTAAGAAACTTTTTTGATTGTAATGAATAATAAATTCCTATCGGATATATTCGCTTTCGGTAGGAATTTATTTCTTACGATTAAATATCGTACTCGTCATTAATAATAATTATCGTTGAAAAACAGCATAACAAAATTATTTTTACCCATCCTCGTGATTATCGGGAGGCTTAATAAACACCACTGTGGCAAGTAAAGTTCAACTATAATCTTTGCAAAAAAGATGTGCATAATAAACAACTAGCGATTATGCATTACAATGAAAAACGTTTACGCATCTATGTATGTGTGAATTGCGTGTGCGCGTGTACGTGTGCGTGTGCGCTAGCGGAGGAGAGAGGGAAAGAGTGATAGAGTGAGGGAGAGGGAAAGGGAGAGCGATAGAGAGCGATAGAGAGAGAGAGAGAGAGAGAGAGAAATAAAAAAGAGTATAATATTATCGAAAGAGGGGAGAAGAAGAGAAAGTCATAATCTCTGGCGACTTACACGTGTCGTTACAATAATGGAAAATTCTTCATGTACTTTTATCGACTTTATTAAATTACGAGTATATATGTATCGCTTCCCCATTTATTTTTATATACTTTCCTTTCCTTTTAACACGTAATCGCGTATCATTAATCGTTTATACCTAAAATAGCGACATGACATGACTTTTTGAATGATTTTTGACGAAAGTATTACTCCCACGTTTAAGATAATATTTTCATATTATTTCTAATTATTCTCACGAAATCGATCGATTGCAGTTTTGAAAGTAAAAACAATTCACGATTGGACGACTTCGATCACATATTTTTTTTTTTCTTTCTTTCTTTCTTTCTTTCTTTCTTTCTTTGCGTGATCTTGTATCGTTGATTCTGTTTCGTTTTTTTTTTTTTTTTTTTTTTTAAATAACGATCTATCCTCTTGAAAAATTTAAAAAAAAAAAGATCTAGCACGAGATAATGTTTTTATATAATTTCGATTTGACTTATGATTATCATTAGGAATTAAAATGGAATCCGACGAATGGAACAATTTCAATTACGTGAGAGATCTCGTAATCTTTCGAATTTCTTGTGTAACATTATGAAACATATCTTTACGGCAATATCGACATAATGATCGATATTGATATTGATAAGAAATGTCATATTATCTAGATTAAATAAATATTTCCGAATTAATCTATGATACCATGATACTCGATGATGATTCATATATTGAAATTCTTCGAATGAGAATTACTAATGAACAACAAACGTACAATAACGTCACAGTCATTACATGACGAATATAACACTATGAGAGTGTATGGATCATCGATCGATCGTTCGATAGATCGATGAACAACGCAAATACGTAGATATGAGATAGTAATCTTTTAGAAATGATAAGAACATTCCTTTTGTCTATTTTTGTAAGAAATAACATTATTTCCAATGATCCCAATATCTATCATTCTGTTAAACGTTAATTCAATTCGATTATTTTCTCAAATAACGTCTGCAATCTCGTCGAATTTTTTTTTCTTTCTTCTTTTTTTTTATAAAATAATATTTAAGATCCTTTTCTTTTTTTGTTTTTTTGTTTATCCAACATCGTCCTCGAACGAAAAGAAAAAAATTACGTACCTCCTGATAAGATCAACTATCCTTCGTATAATTTAATTGGATTATACAATTAATTTTCTTTTCTCTGTTTTGCAATTTTTCAAACTTTAATCGTTATATTTGTTTAAATATCTATGTTGAAATGAAATTTTCTCCCAATAAGATTGCGGTCTAATCTATTTAGAAAAAAAAAAGTGAAACAATTGTAGAGATTATTCTCTGCATATGTTTATACGCAAAAAAAAATTATATAACGCGATTTACTGTTAGATAAATAGATCGATCTGTAAATCAATGCTCGTGGTGTTCGTTTTAATCTTTTATTAAAAGATTATACAATCAATACAAATTTGAAGACAGTATAATCATACTAATCATTCCGTATCGTGGATTGTCGTCTCGTGTCGTGTCGTGTCGTGTCGTGTCGTGTGCCGTGTCATGCTGTGCCGTGCCGTGCCTGTCCTCCTCTTATTCAATCCAATTCGATGCCGTTGCATTTTTTTTCGAGTGAATTGTTTATTTCTTTGTTTGTTATTTTACTTTTGTATTCTTCTTTTTCGCTTTGCGCTTTAATCTCTTTCCTGTCATCGAATTTACGGATATTCCTTTGATTTTCAATTAAAATTTCAATCCAAATAACAAAAGATTATGATACCCGCGAGACACGATTGATGGATTCAATTTGATCAATAATATCAAACGAATTTGAGTCATCCATGTTTTCTATCGTCTCGTTCAATTTCAAAACAGCCGCATATATACCGTGCATTGGTTGAGTGTATATCCCAGATTACTTAACTCTTTTTTTCTATTTTTTTCACCCAACGCAACGTGGACATTCATACATTTTTTTTTTTTTTTTTTTAATAAATATATTATACAGTTAACGGGCGGTGTTAAGTGAAATAGAAAATATTGCACTACCTTTCATAGTCGTACAATAAACGTAACGCCCAACGCGTTACAATACCATTACCATTGCAGTGCGTAATATTAATAATCAAAAATAAAATATTAAAGATATTCAAAATAAAATATATGATGTAAGAATAATATGACGTATGAATGAGATATATAATGTAAAAATGTTGAATAGTGACGATGATATTGAAAAGAAGACACCGTCAGAGAAAATAATTTCGTTGTTGGTTGTTCGAGGTGATGCGAGAAGGGAAAAAAATTTCGAGAAAAAAGAAAAGATAACTCTCTCGTTAACCACTTTGCGAGATAAACCGGTGCGAAAAATCGATAAGAAAAATATCTATCTTTTTTTTTTTTTTTTTTTTGTAGTTTTCTTATGGAATGTACGAATGCTTACGCCAATGGTTCATACGAATGGAAATTTCCGTTAAGCGCAGAGGCCTCGTATGTAAGCCGACGGTGTGTCACCGTCTTCTCGTTGGTCGGTCGGTCATTAGGCGAAAATTGCAATGACACTACCGAGAGGACGCGAATGAGAGTGTAAGTTTCTTTCGTAATCGTTGTTATCGAATTCTCCTTCACTCATGTCGCATATTTGTGCATATGATTTTATAAATAAATTTCGAAAAAAAAAGGAGAAACAAGCACCGTAATTCGTAATACCAATATGGTTTCTATTTATGGGAGCGAGCAAGCTTTATCGCAACGTTAGATATTTATTCATATTTGTTTTTTTTTTTTATTTATTTATATCGTATATATATATGTATATATATGTGTGTGTGTGTGCGTGATAATAACTGTCATTTATTGTCATTATTTCCCTGTTCCATTTCGAGATAGAAATTATCGGGATATAATTTTAAACGAATATACGGAATATATATGGCGATATATTTTATGCTTACATATAATTATATATGTGATATATATATGATATGGATGATTAGTAATATATACTTATACCGTATTATACGTACTTACGTATATCCGTCACGTATTTATTTATGATTTATTTGATTACTTAGCATAGTAATAATGATAGTAAT
>OU426874.1:762500-867500 GCA_911387685.1 Dolichovespula media | reverse complement strand
AAAAAAAATACATGTGTGTGTGTATGTATTTGTGTGTACAGAATGGGCCAAAAGTATTTGAATGATTTTAAATATCGATTTACTCTTTCTCGAAACTTGTTTTCTTTTACACTCGTATTTAATTAGGCTTGTAGTTTTACAGTCTGGAAAAAAAAAAGAAAGAAGTTCATCTAAAACAAAAAAAAAGAAAATAAAAGAAGTCACGAAAAAGCGCAATCGATTTTCAAGATCGCTTGAGAAAACTTTTCACAGCCCCCCTTACCCTGTGTGTATAAATAAATAAATAAATGTTGTAATCGATAATATAAATCGAGCCACATGGGATTTAACCTATTAACGAACATTCAAAATGGAGCCGAGCTTTACGGGTAATGTTTATTAATCAAAAAAAAAAAAGAAAAAAAAAAGAAAATAAAATAGAAATAAAAATTAGAAATGATAATACAAATACAAATATACATGTACAAATACAAATTACAAATACGAATAAGAATAAAATAATTAAGATTAAATGAAAATAAATTACAAGGAACAATAATAGCGTGGTGTTGGATAATTTCGCTTTTTTTTCTTTTTCTTTTACTTTTTTTTTCCTTGCGAGTTCCCTGCGCCGCATACGCTTCGTTTGTTTTGCACTATCTCGCATTGCTATAATCCTGGGCTTTTGGCAGTGACATTCAATCGCTATGGATGAGGAGAAAACGTGTCCTTGAGAAACATGATCAAAGATGTATGCACGTACGTTATACATACATATATACGATGAAGGTTTATTTCGAAAAAAAATCGCACTCCTTTTTTTACTCGACAAAATTAAAAGCCTCTTTCTTCTTTCTTCCTTTTGTGGTGTTAACAAAGGGGGTGTAAATAATCGATTTAGACCATCTGACCTATTTTACTCCTCGAATAAAAGGTATAAAAGAAAAAATTGGAAAAAGGAAAGAAAGAGTGAGAGAACACGTGAATCGTCAAGAGGTCTTTTTCAAAACGTACGCGTACGTATAATTAATGATGATGGATATAAAATTAAAATAAAAGAAAATAAATAAAAAATTCACATTGAAAGATTATCAATATTATTTAGACCAGCGATCTATTGATCATCGATCATCGCAAATTGAATTCTCCTCAACCACGCGCTAAAAATCCGCTCAAAATGTCCCGAATAAAGATATCAACGTATATAATCATAAAATATTAATAGTAATAGTATAATAATTACAAAACGATAGTCGATCAAAGCATCGGATAATAAATTATCGTTGAACATATTACATACAATACATATGTATGTATATATCATCTCTGTATATGCGCTCATATATTTATAATTATTATTGTTATTATTATTGTTATTATTGTTATTATTATTATTATTATATTGTTATTATTATTATTATTATTATTGTTATTATGATCGCGCGAACTTTGTGACCATAGAACGAAAATGTAGATCGAATGATAAAATTAAGTATTTGTCTGATAAGATATGTTCGTGTTATTAGATCAAGTAAGTACTAATTTCCTCTTTAATGAATCATTTTATTATTTAATATAATACAATACTATATATGTATATATGCGTATATATATATATTTTTTTTTTCTCTTTTATATTGTTAATAAAAATGTAAAACTTATAACCAAAGCATCGGAAAAAATATGAATAAAAAAGGATAGGAGCTCGATCTAATTTCCTTCTATAATCCGAGGCCGCCGTTCAATAAATAGAACGTTATATTATTATACATATCTCGTCGTTCATCTAAAACACTAAATGTTATACGCTAATTATTTTTTCATCTCTGATTCTAATCAGTACAAATTATTCGACGAAGTCATCGAGACGATTTTTCTTGATATTATTTATATTTAAAGAAACAGATGGACAGAAACAAATATATAGGATAGAGACAGACAGAGAGAGAGAGACAGAGAGAAACAGAAAAAGAGAGAGAGAGCGAGAGAGAGAGCGAGAGAGAGAGAGAGATAGAAACGTTCACGTCTCGATAATCCTCGTCCAACAGCTGCACATCATTTCGATACTCTATTACATACGACTATACTTTTGTTGTGTGAATTTTTTTTTTTTTTATTAATATTATTATTTTCTTTTTTTGCATTTTTTTTCCTTTTTTCTTTCTTTTTTTTTCTTTCTTTTTTTATGATTTTTTTTATATTTTTATTTCTCCATTCACCTCGCGATCATCTTGTTTTCTTTATCTTTTTTATGTATATATATATATATATATATATATATATATATATATATATATATATATATATATATATATATATATATATATATATATATATATATATATACTTTTCTTTATCTCTAAAGCAGTCTTACACAAAGCGGCAACTTTTGGAAATTATTCGTTTTATGCGACTCTAAAACGATTTCATCTTTCTTTCCTCTTCCTCCTTCCTCCTTCTCTACATACTTTCGTCTTAACTCGTCAAATCATCTTCTTCCTCTTTTCCCACCTCCTTCTCCTCCTTCACCCTCTTCCTCCTTTTTCTTTATGTCCGATATTTACGTGATACTTTTGAATTATCATCTTTCGTTATTCGCATTCTAAGACAAACAACAACAACATGCAGGACGACGACGACTTGGATCCAAATTTTCAAAATTTTCCGCACAATTACATATACAATACGACTATTATACGCACATACATACATATATATATATATATATATATATATATATATATATATATATATATATATAGCGACGTTATAACTCTCGTTTATTTTTAATTAACCCTCTTTTTTGTTTTATTTATTTATTTAATTATTTATTTATTTCGGCCGAGAAAGAGAGAGAGAGAGAGAGAGAGAGACAGAGAAAAGGAGAGAGAGAGAGAGAGAAAGAGAAAAAGAGACAGATAGATATGAAAACCGATTATACGATTATTTTCTCGTAGTTCTCGATCAATGATGTTTGCTTTTTCTTTTTTGGTTTATACTATTTTTGATTATTTTTGTTTCTTTGTTTTTTATTTATTTATTTATTCTTTTTTTTTCATTTTTCTTGATTCAGATATGAAAATGATTTACAATATATTCTTAGGTACAGAGAGTTCGGGCCAACGATCTTTTCTTTTCTTTATTTTATTATCTTTTCATTATTATTATTATCATTATTATTATTATTATTAGTATTATTTTTGTAAATGTCTCGATACATATTTTCCCAGGAAAAAAGGAAAAGGCGTGAAACATTATGTATCCCATTACGTAACTATGAATAAAATTCAAAGATTTAACGTTCCTATTTAAAGGTATATCGAACAAATCGATTAACGCATTTATTACAATTTGAAAACTTGTGAATAGATGACAAAAAAAAAAAAGAAAAAAGAAAAACTAAGTTAGGTGCATAGATAATAATAGATAATAAAGCAACAAAGACCGTCTCGTTCTATTTAATCCTTTTGATATCAAAAGGATCGGAAATATCGATGCTCCTTTGATCGTATATCGATCTTTAGATTTTTTTTCCTATTTTTATTTTTTGTTTTTTTTTTTGTTTCGAATCAAAGGATCGAAAATATCTAAACTCTTTGATCGATTAATTTTTAACTTCCAATTGGAAATAGCTAAGTAAATAAATAATAATACATTAATAATAGCAATAGAGACTTTCTCGCTCTATTTGAGCGATCCTTTTGATATCAAAGGATCGAAAATATCGAAGCTCTTTGATCGATTTTTCATTCGAAATTTACTTTCTCGACATTTAATATCAAACGGCCCAGAGAGAAGAGGGCGGGGCGGGGGTGGGGTGGGAGTAGCGTTCAGGGAAAATATATTGAAACTATTTGATCGACTTGAATAATTTGATTTGTTTCTTTTTTTTTTTTTTTTTTGATCGAGTCAAAACGTCTCGAACATTATCGTAACACACCTTTCTCGCTCGATTGGATTTTGGCTTTGAAAATTTATTTTCTCGTCTATTCCATAACTTCTCTCTCTTCTTATCTCCGTTTATCGTTGCAAAATAATTCTATGCCTTATAGCTTACGGTATCACAGAGTTACGCGCGGTATATATATATCATTATATTTGATCGCTCCCGATATCTCGTTTGTTGTTTTCTTTCTTTACTTTTTCTTTTTCAATTTAATACGCGCAAAAGATAGAAAAAAGCACGATATTTATTTATTCATTTCTTTATTTATACATACATACATACATACATACATACATACATACATACATACATACATACATATATATTAATATTTATATATTTATTTATTTATATATATGTGTGTATATGTATGTATATATATATATATATATATATATATATATATATATATATATACGTATATATATATACATGTATATGTATATATAGAGAGAGAGAGAGATTTTTTTTAAACAATTAGCCGCTCTCTCGAAGAAAAGCGGATATGGACGCAGAAGACGTCGACCGTTCCCTCGACGGACAGTCCCATCTCTCGTTTCACGTTCAACGACGTAACGTGCGTTTCTTATCGTACGATCTTAATACTGGAAAAAAAGGAAAATAAAAGTAATAAACACACAAGCGACGATATTATAACGAAATTGACAATATCAATTAATCGTAACAGTAATAATTCGATAATTAGAATTCTATCAAACAGTCAATCTCATGTGCGATAGCTTTTTATTGTTATTTATTTTAAGAGAGAGAGAAAATTTACAGAGAAAAAAATGTACAAAAATAAAAAAAAAATAGAAATAAAAGATTGACAATGAAATAAGAAAAAGAAAAAAAAAAATAAGATAAACCATCTTCTTGATTCGATCCTCGAATTGAATTTAAAAATAATCCGTGCATATTATTCTTTTTTTTTTATACCGATCTATCGAATGATCTGCGTAATTTGTTTTTTATTCTTTTTTTTGTTTTTTTTTTTTTAGAAAATAAAAGAAACATTCCTCCGAGGTCGTCGAAAAACGTCGTTCTGCATCCGAAATTTTTCAAAATTTTTTTTTTTTAATCTTAAAAAATGAAAATATTAGCGTAATTATAATATATATATATATAGGTAACAATTCTTAAATGATAATATATTTCTATATATTCTCGCCGATCGATATTTTATATATAATATATATATATGTATATATATATATATATATATATATATATATATATAAATATATATATATATATTTATTTATGTATATATATATATACAGGATTGGGAGCCAAAGTTTCCTAGATAATTTTATCAAAAACCAATTACTTTCTTTTCAAACTTCATAGGCTTGTAATAAGGTCTTGTAATTTTGCAATTTAAGAACAAGAAAAAAAATTAGCCTGAAATCTTGTCGAAAAAGAATTATTGAATTTTAATATCGACTAAGAAAACTTTTGGCCCATTTAAAAACTTTTAGCCTACCCTATATTATATACATACATATATACATATACATATATATATATATATATATATATTTTATAAAAACAAGAGAGAGAAACAAAAAAGAAAGCGAATAATCTACAAAACGCGACACATTCACTTTTACTTTCTATTTACGAGTCTTTCAAAACTTTGGTGGTCGATGCTGCTGCTGCTACTCTTCTCAATTATATTTATATCTTTTATTTTATTTTTATTTTTTTTTTTTTTTCACGAAAGGAAATCGAAAGCAACGAATTCGAGGGTGGTCCACTATCGGAAGAGCGAAACAGTAGTGGGGGGATGAGGGTACGTTGCAGAAAAAACTTTCTTTTTTTTTTCCCTTTTTTTCCATTTTCTTTTAACACTGGATGTGTCATTTAGTTTACGTCTCATATGAAAAATATCTTTTCGTTAATAAAAGCAATTTTTTTTCTTTCTCTTTGTTTTTGTTTTATTCTTTTCTTTCGTTATAGCGACCGACTATGCTCTGTGCCAAAGTAACGCGTCGTTTCGTTGGTAATAACGATCCACTTATTTTCAAAGATACAATGAATGTAGAAAAACAAAGAGAAACGTGACAGTGTACGCACGGGGGTCAGTAAAAAGTTCTTAAGTAAGCCAAAATTTTCTAGACTTGTAATTTTACTGTCTGCAAAAAAAAAAAATAAAATTAGCCTGAAACGAGCGATCTACCGAAAGAGATAACGATCGATCCGTTTTTTTGTTTGTTTTAAATCACCTAAGAACTTCTTTCAAACTCCCATCCCGTATGTAATTATTATAATAAAATTAATAATAAAATGTAACGATAGTTGTAGGGAAAGAATAGTATTTTTTTTTCTTCTTCATCTTATTCAACCCTTTCTTAAGCAACAAACATTATTGGATCGTTGCTTAGAAACGGAAAAAAATAAGACTCAATTCCGACTTGGAGAAAAAAAATGTATATATATATATATATATAAACAAAAGAGATCAACAATTTTTAAGTAGATATTAAAAAGCGCGATCAAAAGTTTCATGAAAAAAAAAAAAAAAAAAAAAAAAAAACAGGAGAACGAAAAAGCAAGGGAAAAAAATTATGATCGACGATAAACGACTTGATAATAAGTGGATCATTTCTTAAACCTAATCCTGTGATTTCCATATACGCAGCTAGGCACGCTTATGTCATTTTCGTAATAGGCTCTAAAAGAATCGCCACGCTCTAACTGTATCTCCCTAATCCGGACTTATTCATTAGGTACGCAGCATATCTCTCATATCCTCGAGAGACGTTCCTCTCGCTCAAACTAGACTTCGCTATTTTTTTTTCTTTTTTCTGTCCTTTTTTTTCCCCTCCTTTCGAAGTATAACCATGGATCTTTAAGAGACATTTGCCGAGGAATTCGAACAACGGAGAAACAAAACAAAAATAGAGGAGGAAGAAAAAGGAATTCGATTTTTTTCGTAACACATCGATCACTATAGATCAATTTTATAACGGCTTAAGTACAACGAGAAGGAACTTTAATAATCGATTGAACGAATTTGAATGATGGAACGATTCTTTTAAAAAGTAATTAAAAAAAGAAAGTAAAAAAAAAACATAAAATAAATAAAAAAAAAAAAAAAGAAAAAACGTGAACATTTTTTTTTCTCTTTTTCCTTTCCAATGAATTTCAAAGAAAGGAGGGATCCTTTCTTTCGCCCCCCCCTCCCCCCGCCCTTTAGGGAGGCCGAGGCGAGAGGGGCGGGCGTAAAAGAATTCGAAGGGAAAGAAAAAAAAAACGAACGAACAAACAAAAAAATAAAAAAGAAACTTTATCGGTAAATTGACGAAACGTCGTTCTGGATTGGCACTGACCTCGATCCTAGTCGTGTCTGGTGCACCACAGTAGATGCACCGAAAACTGCACGCAACAACATCTCTCATCAGGCAGCTTCCACATTTTCTCTTCCTCGTTCGTTCAACCTTCAAGAAGAAAGCTGCGACGATCGGTGACGATTCTAAACAAATTCTCTCATCGTTATCAAGCACAATATATATATATATATATATCGATAATCAGAGCCTTCTTTCTTCGATGATAACGTTCGGAAGATTCCATTGGTTTTCTTCTTCTTCCTCTTCTTCTTCTTCTTCGTAGATAAAATACGATTTCGTTGGAGAGAAAGGAAAAAAAAAAAAGAGAAAAAAAAAATATAAGAAGCAACAAAAAACAGGCCACGAATCTCCCATCTTTTTCCTTTTCTTGTTCTTCTTTTCATGAATCTTCAAATGTAGCTTATCTCAAAGGAAGGAAAGAAAAATTGTTCGCTTTGGGACAAACGAGAGAAAGAGAGATAAACAGAGAGTCAGATAGATAGATAGATAGATAGATAGATAAACAGAGACGGACAAACAGATTGAGAGAGAAGGAAAAAGAGTGGATCGCACTCTATTTTCTATCTTCATCGATGATATAATGCAAGAAAATGAATCATCATCGTTATCGTCATCGTCGTCGTCATCATCATCATCATCATCATCATCATCATCATCATCATCATCATCATCATCATCATCATCATCATCATCATCATCATAATCATCATCATAATCATCATCATAATCATCATCGTAATCGTCATCGTGTTGTTAATATTTCAAGATCGTTTTTCCTTCGTCGAATTTCCTTTCCTCATTATCATTCACAATAGTCCTCCTCGAAGCGGCTGATATAATATTTGCCATAAGCGCACACGTTTCCATCCCCCCTCCCGAGCTTCGTTCCCTCCCCCTCCTCCTCCTCCTATTCCGGGATCTTTTTCCTTCGTTCTCGTTCTTCCTTCTTATTCGTTCATTTTCCCCTCTTGTTTTCTCTCTTATCTTCTCTGGTCTCTGTTCTTATTTCTTTTGGTTGTTGTTATTGTTGTTGTTGTTGTTGTTGTTGTTGTTGTTATTGTTGTTGTTGTTGTTGTTCCTTCCCCTCCCCATCCCTATCCGATTTACCACGCCGAAGACTGATCCGGGCACGATCGCGCCACCACTCCAGTTTTCGGCTCGAACGTCGCGACAGGCGCGGAAGTTCGACGGATCTCGATCGGTTTCGAAACGGACACCCTCGTCGTCGTCGTCGTCGTCGTCGTCCCTCTCGAAACCACGGGACTGTTTCATGATAGATTCCTTTGATCCTCCTCGTCGTCGTCGCCCTTCTTCAAGCTCCTTTTGAGCTTATCGACGAGACAAATGTGAAACTTGTTGAGGGAATTCGAGCTCCCGGTCTTCGGTGGCGAGGAGCCGGTACTTTTGCTCGGGCTCTGTAGCGAGCTCTGCGACGCTCTCGAGGATGCTCTTGAGAAGTGACGAGAGGTCAAGGGTATTGAACGGTGGGCCGGTGATGTTAAAAAATCCGAACCCGGTGACGTGGACAATGACGGACCCGCAGACTTCGAACATTCCGATATCTGTAAAACACGTTAACTTATGACCAAAACGCACCCTTCTTTCTCTCTCTCCTCACCCCCGTTCCCGCTCCATTCGTGATCGTCGCGCACGACGCTTCTCGTTTTTCTCCTTACGCCGTTATTATTCGTCTAAATTTGCCGTTCCTACAATTTGTTTTTGTTTTTTGTTTTTTTTTTTTTTGAAATCACGACCGTTACCCCTCGTTTTTAAGCTAGCGTATGTTCTCGTAGGTTCTTAACTTTTTTTTTTTTTTTTACTATCATACTTCATAAATTATCGAAACGTGCAACAACGTTCAAGAAATGAAATGACCATTCCCCCCACGTCGTAATCGGACGATTATTCAAAAATAAATTTACGAAACTTTTCGCGAACTTAATCCTTCTCAATAATCGTCCCAAGTTCGAGTGTTCGTTTAATGAATTACGAGATTGCAACGACCGTTTCAATAAATTACAATTTATTGATTGTACAATTTACGAGAAAGGAAAAAAAAAAAGAAAAGAAGCAGAGAAATGGAAAGTAAACGACAACGAGGATAGAAAAAATAAGCTGATCCCTCGCATAATTTTCGACTACGATTCGAATTTAATTAATATGTTAACATCGAATCTACATGTGATTGAACTCCATCGCGAATAAAAACGTTTTTCAGGTAGGCCGACGATGGATCCGTAGGATGGATCCACCAATCACCGTACTTGAACTTTCACACGACTATCTATTTTAATTAGAAAGCGGGGTGGTTAACCACCGCCAGACAGCTGGTGGTGTGTTCATTCAATCTATACGTTCTATTTCGAACGAAATAAGCGAGTGATGGATAAGATAACGATCTATAGTAGAAATTATGATATTACGTAGCGATATTATATTTGGAGAGATAACAAAATTTAATATCGAGCATGTGGAAGAGGGAGAGAGAATGAAAGAGAGAGAGAGAGAGAGAGAGAGAGAGGAAGAGAGAGAAAGAGAAAAAGAGAGAAAGAGAAAAAGAGAGAAAGGAAAAGAGAAAGAAAGAAAAAAGAGAGAGAGAGAGAGAACACATTGACGCCCGTGACCACGCACTCGCAAGAGAGTGCAAGGTTACGCGAGACTATTAGGCTCGCCAGCCATGCGCAAGTAACACTTCCCTCCTTTTACCATACATTGCGTCTCGTGCGCAAGGCCGTCGCCGGTCTCGATACCACCATACACCGCTGGTGTAAGTAACCATGTAACCCATTCTACGGGATATCTCGTATACGCACATCTTCAGTGGTTCTCGATTCTCAACCATAAGGAGAATTTAATTAATTTGGTCTCCTCTTTTTCTCTTCCTTATTTTTTTTATTGGATTCTTTTTTTTTTTTTTATCTAATCAACACAATAAAAGGTAATACTACCACTATGAGCAAATACCGTTTACGCATACTCATTCACTGTTTCTCGATTCTCCGAAAGAGATTTTATTTAATTCTTTTTTTTTGTACTTTCTTTTTTTTCCCTTCTTCTTCTTCTTCTTCTCCTTCTTCTTTTTCATTTGTTCGTCAAGTGAATATCCCGAGGTGAAGTTTTTTTTCTTTTCTTTTTTTTTCTTTTTTCTTTATACACTACATTCATCATGCTAAATGTCGTAAAGGATATGGTAATCGTGATACAATCGAGAAAAAAAAATATATTACGAGATATTAGACGGGGCTTGCGTAATATCGTGAAAGCGTAAAGTAACGTAGGTACGTACGTAAGTAAATATGTACGTTAAGTACGTAAATACAGGCGTATCTGTATTGTCTCAATATTCTCTCTCTCTCTCTCTCTCTCTCTCTCTCTCTCTCTCTCTCTCTCTCTCTCTCTCTCTCTCTCTCTCTCTCTCTCTCTCTCTCTCTCTCTCTCTCTCTCTCTCTCTCTCTCTCTCTCTTTTAGAATGAGATGGAATTAGTAAGAAATTGAATTAGAAGAAAACCGATCGTATTTATTCGCGCCAACGAAAACGACGAGCGAGATTGAAAATAAACTTAAAATGACTAGGAAATGCGTGTACGTATCATATCCTCTGTAAGATACTCGGTACACACACACTCATGTATGCGTATATACATATATATATATATGTATATGTATATGTATATATATATACACACATGTAATTGAGTCAACTCTCCCTTTCTCTTGCTCTCCATTAAGATGAACGTATATATTACACGTTATGATTTTGAAACCACCTGTACCATTACTACTTCATTTTTCTTTTCCCTTATCTTTATTTTCTTTCGTTAATTCGAATTTTCTACTTGCATACATTCAGGTACAATTTTTTTTTATTCGTTCTTTTTTTTCACCGTAAGATATAATAAATGTATATACATACATATATGTGTGTGTGTGTGTGTGTGTCTACTCACCTTTCTACTGCGACAGGCACGAGGATTCGAACATTCGGAAGATCTACGGCTTCGATTGGTTTTATAAATGTCCCACTCATTTTTCATCACAGGCATCATAAACGCCATCTTTGTTGTTGTTGTTGTTACGACAATATACGCTTGGATTCCTTTCTTTTTCTTTTAAATATATTTTTTTTACCTCCCTTCTCTTTGCTACTTCTCGTTTCCTTCTTTTATCCTTCGCCTTCCTCTCCCTCTCTCGCGCTCTGTCTCTTTCTTTTCCTCACTCCCTCCTCCTTCTCACTCTTTCAAACGTAACTCCACGCGCCTTTCGTCTAGAAAGTTCAAAACGACTCTGCGAAACTTCGTGGCGACGGCAGCGGCGTTAATTGTGTCGACGTTGGTGATGTTGTTGTTGTTGTTATTGTTGTTGGTGATGTTGATGGTTGCGAGGATAGAGAGATAGAGAGGGAAAAAAAGGAGGGCAAGAGAAAAGAAATTTTGTTTAAACCAAGCTTAAATAATTATTTCGATTCTCGAGAAACAATTTCTCAACGTAGAGACGCGAGCGGGTGATAATATTCGTGTTTTGCCGTATTATACAACCGTCGGCCGGATTTCGAAAGTCGTTATTCTTTACTTTTCTTTTCTTTTTTTTGCCTTCCCCCTTCGAGCTTCCTTAGAGCGTAAAAATAAAAAGGAAAGAGGGGAAGAAAGCGTGTCGCGTTCGTTTCAACGTCGACGTCTCTCGGCTCCTTGGCTACTCGGCGGGTGCTCGCTCGGGTGCTCGTCCGTTGAATCCAATTATCGTCGTTAACTCGCGATGGTGTTATAAATCAACACCTTTCTACGAGAAGACTTTTGCAAAATGAAATAATTCTTTTTAAAATTCTTCCACCGTTTCTCTTCCTTTACTTCTACTTCTTCTTCTTCTTCTTCTTCTTCTTCTTCTTCTTCTTCTTCTACTATTTTATCTTTCTCTTCTTCTTCTTCTTCTATTTTTTCGTCTTCGTCCTCGTAATCTTCTTCTTCTTCTTCTTCTAATTAAAAATTACCGGCTATCCTCGACGTTGACTACTTCGTTTGATCGACTGGAAAACTGCATGTATGTACATATATATATATACACATATACATATATATATACGCGTGTCGTATGTATTTCGCGCGTTTAGCCTTTTCAAGATCGTCCGACGTCAACAGTCCAATCGGTTCGACGGTCCGCTACAGAATGAGCACGCTGAGAGGGGGGCGACCGTGTTGGTAGGTGTTTGACGGCGCCTAAGAGTGGGGGGTAAGGTACGGAAGACGATTGGAGGATAGCGAGGCGGGACTGCTATACGTCATCCCTTACCATTGATTTTCCAATGTTGATACACACTACGGCGTGTGACGTCGTAGTGTTTCGGATTGATTTTTTTTCTCTTTATTTGTTTTTTATATTTTCTTTTTCTTGTTGTTGTTTTTTTTGGCGTTCCTTCTTTTTCCTTTTTCTTTTTTTTTCTTTTTATTCTATTTGGTTCCTTCTGGATCCCCATGTAAGAGTATCAACTAAGTACTTATGTGTATGTGTATATATATATATATATATATTAACGCAATGAAACGTGCGAAAGACGGAATTAGGCTTGATCAGCTTAAATTAATCGTTAAGATACCTTAGGATCGTTTTTCAATTTTGATACGATACGACGCTACGAAACTTGGACTTACCTTGATCGATGCGACCAGAATAAACGACTTCAAGGTCAAAATTTAATCTCGTCGCGACTTTAATAACTCCTAATAGGACGAAATGGATACGCCATGCGGATTGTATAAACAAACAATATCTATGTACATTGGTGGATTTACTTTTTTATTACTATATAGTTGGGGGGGGGGGGGGGGGAAAAAAAATATGAAGAAATCATCCAATTATCATATTTTTAGCAACGATCGCGATAAATCAAGGTAATCTTACCTACCATCTTACGTAATAACATGAATAATAATTCAATGACATCGCTCCGTTGAAATGACATTCCTGCAATCAATATTCTCGTAGTAATTCGTATCTACTTGCGAGATTCTGACATTCAATAATATAACAATTGTAGGAAAGTGACGAGACGTTAATAACGTACACGAATTGCAGATTTCTACTATTATCTACTAAACAGTTGCGATGGTAAACTTATCTCGAATGCTTATTGAATTAATATTTTTCTGGTTTAAAAATATCGTCAATAGATCTCTGAGCAATTAATTTTATCTAATTGTCCATTAAATGTCGTAATATATCATAATTATTTAGTTGTAAATTATTAATAATTTATCGACTCAGTAAAATAATAGAAATATTTTTTATACGCGTTACCACCCATCGATAAAGTAGGTAACTGTAGTACGTTATGAAATGTTATAATTACCATAATTTTTTTTATATTTTTGTTTAACTATTTCTTCTTTACAAATTATGTGGCATAAATCAAAAACAAAAAGCAAAAGAATATTACTATAAGAAATAATAATTTAAATATGTAAAATGAAGAAACAACGCGAAATCGTTTTGCTATAATTAATTATTTTTGTAAACATAACAAATATAAATGTATATTTGGGATTACAATGTGTACACTCAAAATAGAATAAATATTTCAATCTGAAAATATATCCACTTTCGAACAACGAAAGATTTTTAGATGTGCGTAGCAAATATTTATTTAAAAAATATAACTTGAAATAGACTCCAAACATTCCCATTCGCTTTACTATGTATGTATTATAATGGCAATTGTGTATTTTGTACGCTTAATTGATAATTAAAACATCCAAGTCTTACCGTAGTCCTGCTATAGTAAGATTTAAGGATTCGGATATTATTCTAACATAAATAAATCAATTTTGTTGCGTACATATAAACGTTAATATAAATACATTACATACATATATATATATATATATATATATATATATATATATATATATATATATATATATATATATATATGTCGTTTTATATACACATATATGCCTGCATATAAATAACAATCAATAATATTTACAAGGAATGTATGATTGGAAATACTTTGCGCCATATTTTGTTAACACAAATTTGAACGTATTTAAACAATTCTTGTTTGTTCTGTTTTCAATAGCATAAATGGCCCTATTAAAAATAATATGAATGTATTTATATTAAAGTGTTTGTAAAATGATTATATGCATTATTAATAGTAATCAAGATATAGACATGCAGAGTAAAATTGACAGCTTATACAAATTAACGATAAACCTACGCCATTGTGTGCGATGTAACGGATGGATAATAGTTCCCAAGTTAATTCAATATCAAAGAAAATAAATATTTCATTGAGTTGGTTTTTCAGTTGGTATTGGAATACCAAAATAGACCCTGAGTTGTTCAAGAAAGAGGAAGGTGAGAACCGTTTGAGGGGCTAGTCGTATGAACGCTGGTACATAGCCCTGTAATAATTTTTAATTGATATAATATAATAACATTAAATATTAAATAAATATTATTATTACGCTTTTTCTGGCATAAGTTTTATATTTGGACTTACCTTAAAGAAAGCCAGTGGTCCAAGCTTGGCAGTATATAAAAAGAGATCTGCAAAATTCTGTTAAAATAAAGAAGAAAAACAAAAAATATCAAAAATATTAATCATTAATATCGATGCTAAAACCATATAAAATATTAATATTAATACCAACCTTGAATTCTCCGACCTTTGCATTCATTGCACGCGTTTTTAAGACATCCAGTGGTTGTGTTAGCGTTGTAGCTACAGCTCCCTTGTTTAACAAAATTAACCAATAAGTCGTAGAAATGAGTAATACATGGGTAATAAGAAGAAAGTAAAAAAATTAGATCTTACCGCGCATACGCTTGAAATTATGTGGGTGGTAGGATTATCTGTAAAATAACCGCTTGTCAATAAAATCATTTTGATCTGATCATAAAAGCTCAATTGTCCTATGGTCATTAGTATTGCTCTTCCAGTTGCAGTAGAACAACCACTAAATAAACGTTGTACACCTTCTTCTTGAATTACTCGAATTAATCCATTTATAGCATGTTTGTAACTGCATAATAAAACAAAAAAATAATTCAATTAATTTCTTATTTCTGTCATTTGTGCTCCTCATAGATATTATTACTATTATATAAAAGTTACATATTTTCATTACTTACTTTCTCCTAAGATTTGGCGCTAACTTAATGTCATTTTGCATACGCACATTAATCAAATCTCCTGGAGTACCCACGATTCCGCCAGCAGCGCCCGCACATCCAGCCAAAAGCAGCTTCAGATAAAACGGCGTAGGATTCCCAGGTGTTTCTAATGCCTGCTTAGCTATCTATATATAAAAAATAAAATATATAAAAAAAATTATATACATCATCCTCAAATAATAATTCTTAGATACACATGAATTTTTGCATATAAATATAAAGAAAAAAATAAATAAATAAATATGTGTACCTCGTAAGCTCCAAATCTTGTTGTAGAATATGTAAGTTGACGAAGTAAAGATGCAGTAAGACCATTATATAAAGCCAAAATACCCTCCCTTTTTATTATTGTAATAGTAGAACGCACTACAGATATTTTACCTTCTTGTTGAGTTTGCATATGTACCTGCAGTTGTATCACTGCTTTATTTTTATTTTCCATCTCATTGTATTTAAAATAATTTAAAATATTACCTTGAGCAAATCTAATGGATGTGTAACACAAGCAGCACCAGCTGAAGCAAATCCTCCAAAATACCAGCGCGATAATTTTTGTATCTCTGTCATCTTGTCCTGTTTTGAATTGTAACTATAAACAAAAAACACAAAAATAAAATTTAACATAAAAATAGGATTGAGCTAAATAATAAGTTTATAAAAAATTATATAAGCAGACTTACACTTTCTTTTATTATATATAACATCTATACATTTTCCAATAAATTCATGATGTTCAATTTAATGTAATTAAATAATAATTTGAGATGTGCATACATATGATGCTGAAAATATACAAGATACGATTATTTAAAATAATAATTTGATGATAAACATGATTGAAAAAAATAAAAATAAATTTTTTATATGAAATAAAAATAAATGCACATGATCATCATGCAATGTGGAAAACAAGATTTTTGCAAATATTTCATCCTTCAATAATTAAACAATTACATATATATATATGTGTGTGTGTGTGTGTATATATATGTATATATATATATATATATATATATATATATATATATATATATATATGATTGAAAAATAGATTTTTGAATACAATATCTCTAGTAAATTTGATAAAAATTTATTTAATCATATCACTCTTTTAAACATATCTATAATGAGTAAGGTCATAAAAGTTATAGTATGCTTTTATAAAATAGTAAGATAAGAAAGATAATAAAAGTAGATTATCATAAAACACGTGATTTTATATACGCGCGCTAGAATAGTCGTATATACGTATATACATATATACGTATAATCAAATATAATTATATCAAATAGAGAATATAAAAATTTCATAAAATAATATGAACAATCATCGTACACGCATACGTACACGAAATAAATGTTTACTTAAGAGTATATATATGTATATATATATATATATATATATATACATATTTTCTATACGATATAAAATAAAGAGAAAATGAAAACTGTGCTTACAATTCGTTTTGATGGTAACGAAAATTACATATCACTACGAGCGGATATCCCTGGAGGGGAAGTGAACTCCAACTGACGTAATCTATTCGCGGTATTCGGCACAGTTCCTATGGTCAAACTCCAGAGCTGCGTGGCTTATATATTTATATATATATATAAATGTATATATGTATGTGTGGTATGTCATGATAAGAAGCGCACGCATCAGCTGATGGTTAACATGTGCGTAAACATATAAACATATATAGTATATGCGCGCGCTGGAACTTTACTTTGGCACATGTTACCCTGATTAAGAAATTATTTTTAAAACGTCTGTATTTGCCCCCATCGATAATAATATAAATTTAATAATATTCCAAACAAACCTTATTTATTTTTACTTCGATAACAACGATTTAAATGAACATAACACGCAGTTCATTTCTACGTGAAATATTTAATTAAAATAAATCCATACGTCTAATGATTTACTTTAATAAGTTGCTATTATAATAACCTAATTAAATTAACGTTTTGTGACTCCTTTTTATTCTTTTTTTGTTAATTAATTAATTAAAAAGAAAAATCGATACGACACGTTCAACTGTTTCATATTATTTATTTATTAGAAAAGGATGCAAGGTAAAAAGTAATGGCGCGAAATGATATATTTGATTGCAATACGCCAGTGGCGCCATCTGGGAGATGAAACAAGTGGCATTGCATCTAGTTTCTTTGACAGAACTGCAGTTTTCAATCATTTGATTTAAGTTTCTTTTTTATTATTGTTTTTCGTATAAAAATAATAATTTGTATGATAATTCATTGTTTATATTAAATTATGCAATTCAGATAAATTCATTTGCAAAAATGAGTAATGTTTATATTCAAGAACCTCCTACAACAGGAAAGGTTATTTAACGTTCTGTAACGTTGAATAAATTGATTGAATCGACTTTTTTTTTATAAATATTTCTTTGTTTTATAAGGTTCTAATGAAAACATCCGTTGGGGATATAGAAATAGAATTATGGACAAAGGAAGCTCCAAAAGCTTGCAGAAATTTTATTCAATTATGTATGGAAAGTTATTACGACAACACAATATTTCACAGAGTTGTTAAAGGATTCATAGTTCAAGGCGGGGATCCAACAGGCACAGGAGAAGGTGGTGAAAGTATATATGGTTCTCCCTTTAAGGTACAAAATAAAGTTAATCATTGATAAATGAGAATGTCTATTAAATGAGTCAATTTTAGGATGAGTTTCATACAAGATTGCGATTTTGTCGCAGAGGTCTCCTTGCTATGGCTAACGCCGGCAAGGATGACAATGGCTCACAATTCTTTTTCACGCTTGCTGCTACACCAGAATTACAAAACAAACATACTATTTTTGGCAAAGTTATTGGAGAAACTTTGTATAACATGCTTAAACTTGAAGAAGCTCTTGTAGATGAGGTAATATAACTATATTTAATTGAAAAAGCCATATAAAGATATTAAATGATATGTAAATATTTAATTATCATTGTATTTTTTAGAATGATAGGCCTCTTTATCCACAAAAAATATTAAAGACAGAAATTCTAAACAATCCATTTGTGGATATTTCACCGAGAATAGAATCTAGAAAGAATAGTGATCTGAAAGAAAGTAAGAAAGAAAAAAAAGCTGGAGTAAAGTAAGTAACAATTAAACTTTTCATATTTCTTTTTAAATATAGTAACATTGATATTGTTCTATAAATAAGATAAAATTAAACGTATTATATATATTTTAATAATTATTTTCACAGAAATTTTAAGTTATTATCTTTTGGAGAAGAAGCAGAAGAAGATGAAGAAGAATCTGTAATTTTGAATAAGCAATTAAATAATAAATCAAAATCAGCACATGATCGTTTGTCAGATCCTAAATTAAGTTCACAACCTGTAATTGATTCCACTGAACCACCAAATAAAAGATTAAAGGAATGTGATGTCGATTCAGAAAGTGACAATGATACATTCCAATCTTCTGAGACAATGGCTGCCATGGCAAAAGAAAAATCGTAAGTTGAAATTACATATTAAAAAAAAAGAATGTACAATTTAATATCATTTAATGTATTTTATTTAATACTTATAGAGAAGTGACCGAAAGAATAAAAAATAAATTGAAAGAAGGTAAAAAGACGAGTGATTCCAAAGAAACTGATCCTACTAAAGTAATTGTTGGTGATGATGATGTAAAAGAAGAGGAGGAGGAATATTATTTCGGAAAAGAACTACACGAAGAACGTAAAAGAAAAATAACTACACGAAGAACGTAAAAGAAAAATGTACGTACATATACATATAACACAAATGCAAGTATTATTTAATAATATTATATATAAACTTACTATTCTATCTGTGATGACAGGAATGCAATTAAAAAAGAAATCCGTGACTTAAAGCGCACTGTTCAAAACGAAAAGAAAGAAAAAGAAGCAGATAAAAAACTGGAGGACGATAAACAAGAAGAGAAAAGAAAACAAAGTGAAATATTGAAGGATTATTTACAAACTCAAGAAGAATATAAAAAAGCTAAACAGAAATTACCTGCAAAGGGTAAAAGACGTGAGGATTTTACTCTAAATCTTCTAAATAAGTTCAGAAATAAACTTCAGGACACTAAAGAGTGTACAAAGGGCAACACAAGTACAACAAATGAAGAAGAATCTAAGGACGATGGGGATGATGAGTTGTGGATGGCACATATCCTACGTTGCGAAGAAAAAGCCCCTGTACTTGCAAAAGATGCTAGTACGAAAAATGATGATTGGTTTGAAATTTATGATCCACGAAATCCATTGAATAAACGGCGAAGAGGAGAATCAACAAATAGTTCGAAAGATAGTAAAAAAGATAAAAGTCATTCACGCCGAAGATAAATATAAATATATATATATATATATATATATATATATATATATATTATTTTATTTGTAAAATAACATTAACTATATATGTTATATTGTATATAATTATAGATATCTCCTTTTTTATCCTTTTATTTTTATTTCTTACAATTGTATTTTTTATCAGTTTGATCAAACAATAAATCGCCGCATTGCGTCCTAGACATAGTAAACAACGCCACGTAGCGGTAAATTCACGAACTTAGAAAAACACTGAATATTTTCTAATATAAAATTTTGATAGATCGACTATTTATTTATTCGATTTTACTTTGAAAGGATATCTTTAATATCTTCTAGTATTTTTTAGTACCAAAGAAATTTTCAGGATCTAGAAACTTTTAGAAAAAAAAAAACTGGGCTTACTATTAGGGAGAATTTATTGAACATATCTGACAGCACTGTTTTCTAGTTCTCTTAGCTTAGACGATGACAAGCCATCATGGCACGCGGTCGGAGGTGTGTTTTAAGTCATATAACAAATTTATCGTGATAATACAAACCATGCCTTCTTTTTATTAATTCCTTTTTTTTAATTAAGTTTATACGCTTTTCTCCTTGATTTTCTGTGTTTCATCGATTAAAAAAAAAAAAATAAACGAAAGACAATGGTGAAATTAACAGAAGAAATGATTGTGGCACGTACACGAATGTCCGATTTTTCTGCCGTAAAGAAGCTCAATTGCTGGTATGCATTAAAAACAATATTTTTTTCTCCCCTTAAATAAATCATCTCTATAAATAATTGAATATAAATTAACTGATTAATTTGAATTTTTTTTGTACTATTGTGATCAGTATAACGCAGTGATCTCATTCCCAACTGATTTCATATACTATAAATTTGAACTATTACATATATATTATTGTAAATATGAAAAATAATATTTAGACAATGTTTAGAAGATTAGATAATTGAGAGTTACTTTATATTTATAATCGATATTAAGAATATATACATTAACATAGAAGTCACAAAATCTTGCACATTATAATAATACATCAATGATATTAATAGCATTCCAGGTCTGTTTTGTAGACTTATTTTGTATCATTTTATTTTAACATAATAATATCTCTATGAAAGAAAGACTGACTAATCAGGAAACTTATTATTTTATATAATTTGTCGACAAAAAAATGTTTTATTTGTTAATAAGGCTATAATATAAATGAAACAGTATTAGAGTTAATACTTTTATTATAGGGGATCAGAATTAACAGATGTAAGCATTTTACGTGAAATGGAAAATGTGGAAGTATTATCATTAAGGTAAGTTTTTTATGAAATAATTTATATATATATAAATTATTTTTATGTGTATGTATATATGCATGTATATAGTAACAATTCACATTAAATAATAACGTAAAGTAATAAAATTAGAGATTTAAAAAAGGCAGAAAATAACAGCAAAATAAAATTTAGTTAGAAATATAAAATGGTTGGGTCGTATGAAAAAAATCTATAAAAATCGAAAAATCTAACGTAGAATCTTAACCGTTGAATTTGAAATTCAAAAAAAAAAAAAATGTTAAACTCGTTATTAGACAAGAAAAAGGTTAAATCGAAATTTCGAAGAGATATCTATATCGATTCGTAGAATTAGGTTAATTTTTCTAAATACCTACATACAAATTCAAGGAATGCGTTGCAACTATTGACACGCGATCGCGGGACTTCATAAGAAATCGACAAAGTCGAAGAGTGAGATAATCCATTTACTGCAATAAAAGCCAATTTAAAAGAAAGATGTGTTATTTCAAATGTGTCCTTTCCCTTTTTTTTTTCTTTCTCTCCTATCAATTTCGAAATTAACACAAACGATTAGAATTATTAGAATTCAGATTAGACTAAATGAAATGTTACAATATATATATATATATATATATATATATATATATATATATATATATATATATAAGAAATTCGAACTAACCTTTCATTTATATTACTTAGATTGTATTAATAACTATTAATACAATCGTAAAAAAAAATCTATATTTGAAACTAACTTTTATATTGTATGAAGCAACAATGATTATCTTCCAGTCCTACTATGGACATGTTTGGTACACACGTGTACAGTCATATATACCACCCACAACATCAAAACCTGTTCCACCCACATACCAATTTTACATGCAACGTCATAATGTAAATGTTAATCATACTTATTTGTAGTTTCTTGTTTATTAAAATTAATATGAATGTATGTATAATGCATGTGGAAATTTTAAGTTTTTTCTATATTTCTTATATTAATTATTTATATTATTTTGCTATAGAGCTACGTATCAAACTTTGTGTATTTTTATTTGCAGTGTAAACAATATTGACACGCTTGCTGATTTTCAATATTGCCACAATTTGCGAGATCTATTTATTAGAAAAAATAATATTAAAGATCTGAATGAAGTTTGTTATCTTCAAGAGTTACCCAATTTAAGGAATTTATGGCTCGGCGAAAATCCTTGCGCAGAAAAAGAAGGGTACATATTTTGTAAAATTATAATATGCATGCACCTATATGACCAATCACTATTTTACAAGCATATAGTTATAATAATCTGATACGTATATTTAACAGATATCGATTAACCGTTCTTCGAGCTTTACCAAATCTGGAAAAGCTAGATGATAAAGTAGTAGCCCCGGAAGAAGTACAAACTGCATTGTCAAGAGGCCGAGTACTTGTACATCCGCTTGATATGGATGCATCTCCACCACAATCAGAAATGATTAGTCCAGAGGTAAAAATAAAAAATAAAAATAACATATATTTAACATGATCCATTTCAATTATGAATTTTTTTAACCAAACTTCCTCATAAAAAATCTTAACATATTAAATAAACCGTAAATGGTGAATTTGTGTTAAGGCTAATTATATATTTATTATAAATATAATGTCGAAAAATGTCACTAACAAATTTTATGTTTGTTAACTCATTACAAATAAGGAAGTACCTGTTGAGTATATTGAAGAAACACGTGTGGAAAAACATAGGAGATATAGTTCATCTAGCGACCAGGTAAAATGTTTCTAATTCAATTACATAATTATATTTTTCTCTAAAATTGCTTCTAACTTGACAATATCATAATTCTTAATTATTTTTTATATGAGAATTATAAAAAAAATAAAACTAACATTCTTTTAGTATAGTATTGTTTACCATATACAAATGTGATATAATCTTTTTTCAGAGAAGTTATGATGAAATGCATCATACACAAGAGGAGTATCATGATCCTGACAGAAGAAATGCCAACTGTAAAACATTACCTCATCATTATGCTCAAAGCAATCAGTATACGTATGAGGTAAATTTATAACTTACGAAAAATGTTGTTAATTTAAGACTAAATTATTAATTAGAAAAAATTAAAATAACGTGTAATTTATGTGTTCTGACGATATCTTCTATTTTTATTACTATTTGAATAATGTTATACTAACAGCTCCATAATGGGCAATCAAAAAGTCAGAATAAAGATGAGAACATGTGTACAGAATCACGCAGTTACATTGAGACTGTGGCTACTAACACTATTGATATACCTAAGGTATTGTTATAGCAACTGCACATAATTTGCAAAATGCAATTATTCATCTAGACAAATTTGTAGTAGTACATAACAATGCCATAACAATTTGATTTAACACTATAGTCATGCAGAACATCAAAGTCATAACATAAAAATTAATCATTTTATATTACTATAATTGATTATCTGAACCATAGATTGAGAAGGAGAAAAAAAATGGAAACAATATCTGTTATCTAAGTGTAATATTAAAGCTCAAAATGTGAAATGTGCTGAATGATTTTGTCTCGCATTTAGTTCAGATAATCAACCGTATGTACACAAAGCATAAGATAATACACTTCATTAAATATCATATGCTTTTTAGTCAGGACATTATTTTCTTAAATTAAAGCTCTTAAGTTGTGTTAAGCATGTTTATGATTTATCGTGCGACCCTACGATATTAATTTATTCTCTGCTATAATATACAAACTATAAAAAATAATATTGCAGGATACCGATGATCAACCGGCAGTTTCAAGACATAATGGAGATTATGACGAGAGACGAGCGTATTCCGAATATGTTAATAATGACGCGTCCCAACGTTCATATACATCACCTTCGCCACGTACTCAATATAGCGTTAAATATGAAACTCAAGAAGATAATCGCTTCGAGAGGAATAATTACGAGTATGATGATAAGAGGCAGATAGAATGCGATGAACCATTACCTCAACCATCATCTCAACATAGACGAATGCCTGCTCATCATAATACTGAAAGGGTCAGAATTAAAAGTCAATATCTACAAAAAAATCTTTTAAAAATGTAATTTAATATGTTCTAATGAGATCTGATTTAAAACAGGAAGATACGAGTCAAGTGCCTGGTTGGGTAAGACATTCCGATAAGGAGAAATGTAGACCACAATTTCACTATCATAGGCGGCCAGTTACAAGGGTATGTAATGCGTAAAATTACAAATCTTTCAACTTGTAATACACATCTTACAAATACAAACTGTAATTGTTTTAATATTTTAGAACTCAAATATACTCTCTGCTGTATTATGCCTAGTCAAAGAATTGGACTATCCCAGTTTGGAAGTAGTAGAAATGGCAGTTAGAAATCGAATGGATGAATTAGAAGAATGATGTTTCTGACGCCGTCCCCAAAATCTTCAGGGGACGGTTGCCTTTTCACGCGTTGGCAGTATTTCCTCTATTCCAAGTCCAGAATTTTCTGACTCGCTTGACTCCAATCAGTGCATCGATAATGATATGAATTTCAATATCGAACATCGTGTATGTAATCATTATGGCACAGATGAAACCAGTGAAAAATCACAAATGCAGAGAAATGGATCTAACGAGAATTGTAATTTAAATCGAAATCCAAAAACTTTCATTACCAACGATTCAAATCTTAGGTATATTAAGAATAATCCACATACATACAAACTACGGGACTCTGGATCAGATAATTTGACAACAACAATTAACAGTGAACCAAAAAGATCAAACGACGTTAGAAGAGTAGCAAGCAGTGACAGTATCCCCCGTGGTAACAATAGTGGTGTATATTTAAATCAAGGAAGCAAAGAACCAAACCAAGATTGTATGAGGCGATCAAAAAGTCCTGATGTTAGAAACACGATAATGCCACTTCGTTACATTCAGTCATCAAAAGGAACTTGGACGTACAACTTGTAAGTGAAATAATAGAGTAGATTGTTTCTTTCTGTCTGCGATAACATAAAATGTTTTCAGAGACAGGTCATACAATTAATGAAGATAAGAATAAAAGGGTACTTAACTATTACTTCTAAATAACAAAGTAAATCATTGTAATGTATGCATGATGGTGCATTATATGTTCCCTTTATAACTTAAGGAAACATTGTTCCAGAACAATAGTATTTATTGTACTTATCAAACGTTTATTATTGTAAATTATAAAATGGACAAATTTTTTCAAAAATATAAATTAATCATGCTTTGGATTAGAAAATTTTAGTATACACATACAAAGTTTGTTATAATTTTGTTATCATTCTAGCAAGATTAATTAAATAGGTTTCATATTACTATCAACAAAAAAATGCCAATAGAATAGAACATCTTCGTAAAATACAAATATCAATATTGATGGTAGAGTAAAGAAAAATTTTGTTCTGAAAATGATGTTTCCCTAGATCAAAAAGCATAAAAGGTGCAGCTTATACGTATGATAGTTAAAAAGTTAGCAAATGCAACAAATTCAAAACTTTGTATAAAATGTTACGATTCTCCATGCATGTGTACAATATATTATATATATATATATATATATATATATATATATATATATATATATATATATATATATATATAAAGATCTGATAAAGATAATTATCGGCAGAAAAGTTAAATGTCTATATTTGCAATGCCTAACTGTAGAAAAGCTTCCATATATATATATATTCTCTATTTTAATATGTATAAAAATCATTTAGTATAAAAAAACTAATCATAGCAAAAATTATAAATATAAAAAATTGTAATATTATGAGCAGACAAGATTCAGTGCTTATTAATAATTCGATAAATATATTAAAAAATAGATTTATGGATCATGTAAAAAGAACTACTTAAGAATTATAGTAAAGTGATATATAAAATTCCAAGACGAAGTAAAGAATATATTGATGTTTAAAAAAAAAAAAGACGCATTAGAAATAATTAACTATAGACTGATATGCAGAGGAGGTATAAATTTTAGAAAAACTAACTTAAATTGTATATTATTTAAATGTAAAATTAAAAACTAATCTTTCTATATAACCAAAAAAACTTCAATACGTAACAAGAAATTAATTATTTATGATATATATATAAATAGTCTTGTAAGAAATTTTTTAAATGTAATGCAATATTTTTCTTTAATCCCAGCCGTCCAGCTTATATCATTAAATGATTTAAATTCATCATTATTAATATTTACGGAATTACAATTATTATTGTTGTTGTTATCATAATTATAATTATAACAGATAATGTTGCTATTATATTATCATTATCATTTTAACTTCTGTTTTGAAGTCTATGTCATTGTTTCATAATTTTTGTATAATGTAATGATCAAAATAAGATTGTATTATATTACACAAAAATTTCATGTAAATGAGTTATTTAATCATGTTGCAAAATATCTATTTTGTTTCTACTTAAAATTGTAAATCGTATGAGACTTCATTTTTGTTATACGATAAGGAAGCTTCTAAAAAAAAAAAAAATTTTGACGATTAATGATATTTTCTTAATTAGTTAACATTTTTAAGTATTATAAGATATATATATTTAATATTTCCAATTTTATATTGCATCAAAGAAAAAAAAATTTATTATGACATATATTACTGGAATAATTTATAAAATAAAATGTGAAATTATTTCAAATCGTACATAAACCTATATTCATGTATGCTTTTAGGCATTTAAATTGCATAAGAGTGTAAATTGATGGTTTTGAGATAACATGATTCAAGATATATTAATTAATTACAAAAAATAATGTTTTAGACAAAACTTATATAATTTTTAAATCCATATAAAATTATACAAGTTTTAGTATTAATGTAAAAGTGATATTTACATGAATTACTGTTTTTTTTTTTTTTTTTTTATTGCTCATTCAATAGTTAATTGATAATAACAAATACTTAAAAAACATCAAATTATATAATCATAATATACAATACATTTATTCTTTCACTACTTATAAAAAATTCATCAAGCCTAAAATCATTAGAAGACTAATACTTTTGTACATTATAATTAGGGTAAAGATTTTATATTAAGAGTTTTAGTTGGTTTTAATAAATATTCCGAGCGCAAACTTGCCTAGTTTAACTAACTTAACTACTATCCTTAACCTGAATGAATATGTAAGAACTTTTTCAAATTCTATAATATTTATTCTTTATCCGTGTAACATTGTTCTGTTGTTTAAAATGAGTTAGAAAATTTATAGGATTTAAAAGATTTAATTGCATTTGTAAACATAAGAAATAAAAATTATATGTTTTTGTCTGAAACATTTTTCTGTAAGTGAGAAATTTGTAATATAATTCAAAACAAATATATATTCTATGTTTATATGTTTATATAATGTATGATATACTATATTAATGTTATATAGAAATCACAATATCTTATTTATTAGGGAAGAATTAAACGAATTAATTTGTTGTTATAAAAATGCAAATTATTAACATTGTAAATGAAAAAAAGTATCATATTTAAGTTAATAAGATTTATATTTGGAATATAAAATAATATATACAAATTTCTTAAATTTTTAAAAAATATACTCTTATTCAAACATTTGCGTTTTTTAAAAAAAAAAACGTACTTTATTGTCCATTCTTTTCTTTCAGCCCTAACATGTTATCACAAGATTATTTTAATATAACAAAATGAAAACAAAATTATAATAATTTTATATAAATAAAAACTTATACTAATATTTTATTTACCTGTTTCAAGGTATGTATTATATAATTTCTTGTGGACATTCTAATTATAAAGTAGTAATGAAAAATTAACGTATTTTAATTAACAACTTGACTTTTTCAAATACTGGTCCGCCATTGCTGCGCACAATTCAAACGGTTTTAAAATGGCGTACATCTAATAACGTTTACTTTTTTATCACTGTGCAGGAGAATTGGCCAATCATAATATCATTATAATGAAAAAAAAGAAATATTAAATTGTGTATAATGCATTTTTATTGTCACATATTTAATATCAAAGATATATAAACGTGTGAATTTTTTTAATTTATTATTTATTTTTGACATTGATAATTGCAACAGATTTGATGAATTGGAATCTTATTTTCATAACCCCTTCGAAGAAAAGTTAACATTTATTATCAAATTTTATCAACTGTTTTAAATTGTCACAAATATTGTGAATATATATTAATACTCAAAATGACTACATCTTATACACTAGGAAGTGATATCGTACATTTAAATGTAGGAGGAACTAGGTATGTGTCAAAAGTACATGTTTCATTATATTACATATGTATTTATAATAATCTAATAAAAATTAAATATTATTTATTACAGGTTCTCTACGTCTCAACAAACCTTGACGTGGATACCTGATTCGTTTTTTACAGCTTTACTGAGTAATCGAATTGCCAGTCATCAAGATTTAGATGGTGCATTATTTATTGATAGAGATCCACGAATGTTTTCTATAATCTTAAATTATTTACGTACAAAAGATATTAATTTAAAAAATGTTGATATTCGTTCTTTAAGACATGAAGCAGAATATTATGGTATTACACCATTGGTTAAGCGATTAATGTTATGCGAAGATTTAACTCAGTCTTCTTGTGGTGATGTGCTTTTCTCTGGTTATTTGCCACCACCTGGTTAATATTCTTAAACAATCTGTTCTACAAATTGAACAAATATTATTCATTAGATTTATAATCTTCCTTTCTTTAAGGTATTCCATTACAAGAGTCTGCAACAGTTCCCCCAAACGTCAGTGATGTCTCTGTTCATGGTAGAGCTGTAACAACTACTTCAACGCCTAGGACAGATACAGCCACCACTTCACAATCAGCAGTATCTTCTTCATGTCCTTGTAATCAAAATACAAATGGTAATTATAGATGTATGCTATTGTATAATTATTCTTGTTTCAATTTAACTGGCATTAAATTAAATTATATATATTTTTAGGACAACAAAACCATAAGAGACCAATAACCTCTCATGTGCGTAATTCATCATTAGACTATAGGCTTTCTCAACGTGGCTTACCTCATTCGCGAACTCCATCTTTAGATTTGAGACATATTCGTAATAATTCGGCAGATTTAAATAAATTGTACAAAAATGATGTTGGTGTAATATTTGGACCTCAACAAGGTAAGAATATATCGATAAAAAATTATATTACATATGAGCTGTTCACTTGCCAAATCAATCAATTGAACTCTATGAAACAAAAAGTGGAGAAATGTGATGAAATAATATAAATTGCTTTTTAAAATTTTCTTTTAAAATATAAATTCAAATAAACATTGTAGAATGTATGAATACGGACGTAGTTTTTATCTAACGAAATATAAAATGAATAAGATAGAATGGTCTTAGAATAATTGTTATTACCGAAAAAAATTATTTTTTATTCAATGGCCAAATAAATTTTATCGCTTAATGGTATTAAATAATAGAAATTAGGAAAATTTATTATGAATATGAAAAGTGATGACTCCATCAAGTGTTTTGACACTAGAATTTAAAAAAATTCAAAAAGTGAAATTAACCAATTGGACTTGTGAACGGTTCATATATATGATAGATATTATATTACTGAATATTTTAGTTTCAGCTTGGGTGGATCCATTAAGAGTGCAAATTATAAAAGCACATCATAATTGGATTGTTGTTGCTTATGCACATTTTATAACATGTTATCGATTAAAAGATTCATCTGGATGGCAGCATGCATTTACAAGTCCACACATTGAATCTATAATTGAACGAGTAGCGATAAACGCAAAAATAGGTAGTGGAGTAGATGGTAAAATGGTTGCTATTTCTTATGGGAATCAAGTTAGATTATGGAGCGTTTCCGAATATGGCATTAAAACAAATATTGGTACTTTTAATTTGAATGTCCGCGTGGAATATTTATTTTTTATTGGTAGTCAATTGGTTGCTCTTTCACCAACTGGAAAAATCGGCGTGTGGCATGCAATGACGCATCATTGGCAAATTCAAGATGTGGAACCTATATTGTCATTTGACACCGCTGGCACGTTTCTTCTTCTGGGTTGTAACAATGGCTCTATTTATTATATTGGTAAATACGGAAGAAATATTTTAATTTTATATTTAATTTTTGTTATAAATATTTCTTACAATAATATATATTTAATATAATAGTATATATTTATATATAATATTCTTATAATAGTACATATATAATTTTTATTATAAATATTTCTTACAATAGTAACATAATCTCATGTTTATATTACAGACATGCAAAAGTTTCCTCTTAGAATGAAAGATAATGACCTTCTTGTAAGTGAATTATATCGCGATCCAAGTTATGATCCCATTACAGCCATATCAGTCTATCTAACGCCAAAAACAAGTGAGTTAAAACATCTAAAATTTTTATATGTATTTATTAATAGTAATAGTTTAAGAGTGAATTAATTAGATATTAGATAATCATTAATACTTTGATTAGCACATACATTAAATGAAATTTATTATATTTTAACATTAAAACTTTGGTGTGGTATTATTATACGTATCTAATATGAAATTTTTAATAGTCTCATACCTTACATTATATATTATCAATCCTATAACTAACAATAAAGTTAATATGCATATATAAAGGTTTTATGTATGCGTATGCTTATGCTTATAATAAGAAAAGCAATAACTTTTCCTTCCACTTTTTACAATATTTATCAAGGCCCTTTTATTAAGCCACACAAACACATGTGGCTTGCAAATATTAATATGAGTTTATTATTACATGCTTTGCCTCATGATTTCGTACAACTGGATAATTAGCACAAGGCAAGTATGGGTCATTATAATCTAGTATTTGTTTTCAATTCCACATATAATCCAAATACCATTTTTTAACATTCATTGTTTTATCACACATAAAAAACGTTTGTATAAGTGATGAAAAACATACTCTTCCTCTCCAGATTTAATAAAATTGCAGCTACACTAAATAGAGAAATGCACAACTTTATATAACTATGAAAATTACTACTTTATTACATTACTCTGTGGCTATAATGAAAATTATTATTATTTGATAATTCTAATTAAATTTATTAAGTGTAACATAAGATCAATTTTAAATAAATAGCTTTATAAAATATGTGTGCATGCTATACACATGTTCATATACATTATATCAATTTATATTTAATGCAGCAACTGTATATATATATATATATATATATATATATATATATATATATATATATATTGTTTTTATTTTTTCATATAAATATTTTATTTTCATACTAATCACCTAACTCTGCTATCCTTATGCATCCAGTTGTACCAATGTTGTTACCAATTATTATCTTAATCATTAAATTTTCTTTTTCAATCATTATTTTTCAAAATAAAAATATTCTATTTCACTTAAGATTCTTTCATTACACGTTTCATATTTGCTATCTGAGAGGAGGAGGGAAAATAATAAAATGCTTACTGCCAACTGCATATTAATTTTATTAGACATTGTATCTAACTCATTAATATTTAACATGTATATACCACTTTCGTATTTATTCGTTTGTAATTTTGTGTAGTAATTTTTATTCTGTTTTAAAAACAAAATCATTTGAAAATTTATACTTCAAAATGCTTAAACTATGGTATATATCTTTATTATATTTTTTTATTTGTCATAGGTCTCTGTGGAAATTGGATTGAAATTGCATACGGTACAGAATCTGGTAGTGTCAGAGTCATTGTCCAACATCCTGAAACTGTTGGGCATGGACCACAATTATTTCAAACATTCACTGTTCATCAAAGTAGCGTAACAAAAGTATGAAATTTTTCAAAGTATTAACTAATAGAAAATTTAAGCGAATAAAAGAAAGGCCTAAAAGTTTAATAAAAAAAAAATTATTAATTATTTTAGGTTACATTATCAGAGAAATATTTAGTGTCCGTTTGTTCTGAGTACAATCATGTAAGAACTTGGACAGTGACAAGATTCCGTGGTATGATTTCCACACAACCTGGGTCAACACCTGAAGCAAGTTTTAAAATAGTATCTCTAGAAGCGGTTGAACCCTGTGTTAGTTATTACGCTGGAAATGATTTTGGTATGTTCTATTTACTATATCAAATTTTTTACTTTATATAGAATATTTATTTTATTTCAAATATTTGATAGGACCATTTGGTGAACAAGATGATGAACAAGTGTTTGTTCAAAAAGTTGTACCTGAAACCGATCAATTGTTCGTACGTTTAGCATCGAATGGTAAAAGAGTTTGTGTAATACAATCGGTTGATTGTAGTATCATTAGTTCCTTCTATGTTCACGAATGCGAAGGATCTAGTCGAATGGGCTCCAGGCCTAGACGTTTTATATTTACTGGACATTCTAATGGCACTATTCAAATGTGGGATTTAACAACAGCTTTGGATCCATCCTTTCATCAAGATAAAGGTATTTATATTTACATATTTGTTAACAACATATTAATAAAATATTCAGATATGTGACATTACTACTTTTATTATTTAATAGTATCAGATGGGTCTGGTGGACCAACGCCGGAAGAACTTTGGAAATTGTTAGATCAATGTGATTTAAGTAATAGTCATTGCTCTACGCCATGTATTAGTCCATGTCCATCACTCGCAGGTGTAGGTGCAAGAATTAAAACAAGTAATGTTTTATTTCTTAATCAATCACATAACTCTGAAGCAGTAGCTGGATCTAGCCAACAACAATAGGTTCTATAAAAGGAAAATTTTTTATCATTATATTAAGTTACTTGATTTGTATGACTTTTTTTATTTTTCATATTTTATCGAATTTAATGCGCATTTATATACATATATATATATATATATATATATATATATATATATATATGTATTTATTATTTACAGTTGTGAAGATTAAGTAATTATAGCTATAGTTCCTATTTCAAAGCCATTGGCTGATAACTCTCTGTTTATTGTATAGTATATCAAAATAATAATGCGCAGAACTGATTATGATTTAAGAGAAAGGAAATTGTTTTGCATTTTCATGAAATTTCAAAAATTACTCTCTACAACAAAGGTAAAATTGTTGACAAATATCTATAATACTCAATTATAGAAATAAAATAAGCATTGCTGTCTTCTTATTGTTAGCTCTAATTATAATATAATTCAGCAATAAATGTGATAAAAATAAATATTAGGATTATATATTATATGAAGATACGAAAATATTTCGATTTGTAAAGTTTAAATGTAAGAAGCTTAAATAAATGAGTTAATGTTTTTTTTATTATTTTTTTTTTTTTTTAGTGTAATTTTTATTATTATTTCATTAAAGCTGATATATATTTGTCGTGCTTTGTGATTCTTCATATGTTATAAAAATAACACAACATTATTCCAATTATTGCTTATGCAAAATTTAATAATATAATAAAATTTTTCTGTATTTGCAATATTCATAAAAAAAAGTAATGTAAGACCACAAAGTGATTATATTAAACTTCTTATTTTTTTATTGTTGCAAATTTTACAATATGTATAAACGTGATTTTTAAATTAAACGTGTTTATTACAGATTAAAATATAATTTTAATATAATATAGTTGTGTATCCAGATTAATCGTTTTTTAAATTTGATATAATCAATGTAAATTAAATTTAATACAATACATATTTTTGTAGAAACAATTAGTTCTTCGTTAAAACATCAAATATTAAATCCAAATAATAATTACAGAATAATATTGTTTACTAACGTGTTATAAATCTCATTAAATTATATATTACAAGTTATATTCCTAAAAGAACATTAGGTAAAATCATATTTTTTGTCTAATATTATTGGCACATATAATTTATAGTAAAAGTTTTATTTTCTCAGGCACTACGGTGATATTTTATAGTTATTCCGACTGTTATTATATTGAGTATAATCACGTTATGCATATTACATGCATCATTAAACTTAATGTTAACATGTTTTATAATGTAATCTACAAGTATATCCTTATACACATATCTTAAGTGTTAGCATATGTCAGTGCCACATAACATAATTAATTATTATTTTGTTACAAATGAGATATCTGAAATAGAAATATTACAGTCTAACACCCATAATAACTTTGTAAAATATGATTCATATAAATCTTTTGATATCAGAACAAATTATTATGATATATTGCTGGATCAGTCATTGGTGTTAATAGAAAACACCATGCAAATAGACCAATGACAAATAAAGAAAATAGAGCTGCCCTTTTTAAAGGATCTTTATAAGCTACAACTTCAGATAATTCAGGAAATCCCATATGATTGCAAAATGAATGAGCTATGAAAGGAGCTATAAAATGCCCTAAGAAAAAAGAAAATTTAAAGGTTAGTATTATAAATATACATACACACACACATATACACTTAAAATAAACCATTTAATAAGTAGGACAACATAAATGAATCTACCTGTCTTAACAAATAGAAATGCTGCATAAGCTCCAAATAATGTAGTATATGTAAATTGGAAACCTATGTGCCCCAATTTTTCATTAATTCAAATATCTTTACATATTTATATGATTTAAATTGCATACATAAGGAATACTTACAAGATATGAATAAAGCAAGTTTTATTTCCATACCCATTTTTATTCTTTCTACTACATGATGAAAATGCGCTACTCCAAAGAATAACGGACATATAAAAATGGCAGTAGTTTGTGTAAAACATTGTAAAAGTAATGGTAACATGCAAGCTCTAAAAGTCCATTCCTCGGAGAGTGGTGCAACAATATGATTCCTCCACCAAATTAATGTATGTACACTTCCTAACCAATACATAGGCTCTAACAAAGTAAGAATAATTTTGTACATTACTAATATCCATATTACAAAATATATCATTTTAAATACGAACCGGCATAAAATCTCCAAAAACCATTAAGAATTTGTACGCTCAATGGGCCCAAAAATAAGATCATTGTTAAAAGGAATGGTATTACACTTGCCTGGAATAGGCCAGACCATCGTAAACCCAATAATTCCCAAATGGTTGCCTATAATTTTATATATATATATATATGTATATAATATAAATATTTATTTGATATATAGACCCAAATGATAATACTTAAAATAATTACTTTTTGGAAAACCTCTTCATCCAAGCCAACGTATAGAAATATTGGTGAAATTAGAGCAACAATAAAAACGCTAAAGAATCTTCTTTTTATAGTAGAAGGATGCTCTCTGTAAATAGATATATAATAATGTAATGAATAACCTAATGTAAATATAATCTATATAAAAAATATCTAAGTCCTTAACAAATAACTACAAAATATAAATCTTTCGAATATGCCAGTTAATATAAATCATATACTGATTAAAAATATTTATTTTAAAAGGTACTAATCAATTCAAAAATTCATAATTTATAAAACCTAATTAATATACTTTGATTTTATACATCTTTTTACATTGATTTAATTAAACATGCACTATGCAATACATTATAATACACACATTCACGAAAGAAAATTAAAAGAAAGAAAAAAAGAAAAAAAGAGAACTGCTACATGAGAATTTATATTAAAAATAATGATATTTTAACATTGATTATATTCGTAGAAATATAGATATATCTGGCCGAGAAAGATTTTTAAATGACCCGCCGAAAACAAACAAGGAAAGTTTAAGGAGTCTCCACTGCGAGCGCTGCGAAGTTCATTCTTGTCCAGAAATACGAGCGTCTACGCGAGTGGGAGATCCGAATGAAGGGGGAATTTGTGTTCTCTTTCTCTCTCACTCTCATTTTCTCTTTTTCGTTCGTAGTTGCTGCCTACTTGCCTGCGAGATACACTGTTAAAGAGCAAAGCGTGTTCGGAGCCACAAGAGAAATGGCAGTACGGTTTGACGTTTAAAAGATAAAAGAAATTTTAAATACCTGTTGTGAGGAGAATTCCATACGTACAAACTCGCGATATAAACGACCGATAATACAAAGCATGAAAAAATTCCGGAGATACAGGATAAATCGGTATTTCGACCCGTGGTCTCCATAACTCCACTAATGTTGGTTGCTTGTGTGGTGGCGATTCACAGTATAGGAAGAAGGGGGGATCGGTAAGGGGTTGAAGGAGTGTAGGGTGGCGACGGAAGAAGTGTAGGGGAAAGGGAGAAAGAGAGGAAGAAAGAAAGACAGACAGACAGAAAGAGGGAGGGAGGGAGAGAGAGAGAGAGAGAGCGAGTAGAACCAAGAGAGAAGAGGAGAGAAGAGTGAGTGAATAAAAGAGACAGAGGGAGAGAGAGAGAGAAAGAGAGCGAGAGTGAGAGAAAGAGAGAGAGAGAGAGAACAGAAATTCATCCGATTGGCGCTCCAATACTACAGTCGACAGTCCTACCGTCGATGAGAAGATGGCCGCTGGGCTCGGTAGAAGTGTCGCCATTGTTTAGTGTTTAGTTATTTTAACAATTCTTGCATTATTTTCTTTCGGTCAGCACGGAAAAAATGCCAAGCGCATCGTTTACGTCATCGCGCAACTACGTGCGAAGATCAAGAAGAAAAGGAGCTAACAGAATCCCCCTACCTTCAAGAACCACCTCGGGTAAGGCATCCGAAGTTCGGTTCGCTGCTTACCTGTCTCAGCTCTTCTTCCTTTTACCTTCACCCCATTTTTTTTCTCTCTTTCTATATGTTTTTCTTTTTCTTATTTCAATGTACCTTAAACGAACGAATGTACTACCCCATAACTTTTATTTGATATATCCCAGTTTAACAACATAAGCTTAAAAATGCCGACCATAGTAAACGACAATCACCCTCCTGCTTATGCACACACACGCACGCACACACACACACACCACGTCCATTGCAGACACGATTTTATAGGTTGAAAGGTCCTATCGAATGCACCGATCGGAGTACTGGATGACGTTTTGAAGTATTAACGACGTATAGTTTCATCGTTCATCGATCGTCTCTCCTTTTTCTCTTAATCATCGATTTCCTCTCCTGTCTTTTTTACCATCGTTGATTTTTATTCCGGTACGTCCGTCCTGTCTACCACCTCGCCTCACCCCACCCCCTCTTTTCTTTTCTCTCCTCCGTTTCTTTCTTTTTTTTGCTCTCTCTCTCTCTCTCTCTGTCTCTCTCTCTCTATCTTTCTCTTTCTTTTCTCCCTGTCTGTCTCTCTCTCTCTCTCTCTCTCTCTCGCTGTCTGTCTGCCTCTACCTTTTTTTTCCTTTTTCTTTTCGTAATGTCGATTTACTACCCGCACAGCTGTATGAAACTGAACGCCTTCCTCATGCACAATCTAGAAAAATTCAATAATCACGAGTAAAAATATGCTTCAAGATAAAGGACACAGCTGTTTCAATGAACCACTATTGTCATACATATTTTACACTAAATCATTATGTCGCTCTACTTTCCCAAATGACTATTATGATTTTAATGTAATTGGTAACATTCTTAAACATCAAATGAACCAAAAATGAATATATCCTCATTGGTTTCTATATTTTCATTTTTGTAAATCTTGTGGATTATATGTGTGTTTCGAAATAAAATCTTTAAGTGTGATACCACCGTTTACGTTTTGTTGTTTTTTTTTCTTTTTTTTTTGTTTCATTTAAGTTGATTAGCGTTGACTTTTTTTCTTTCTTTTTATATATAATTATTCCCATATTTCTCCCTCACCTCAAAAACTTGCTTTAATTTGTCAAATAATGCTTATTGTCGATGTATGTATATATATATGTATATATATATATATATATATATATATATATATATATATATATATATATATATATAAAACTAACATAGTATTTAGATCTATTGCGTTACATTCTTCGATATTTTCTTTTTTATTACATATTATGTACATATGTGTATATATATGTGTATTTATATATACACACATATATTTAGATCAGTATAAAATATAATAAAATATTAAAGGTTTTTTTTTATGAAAACTGGACAATGAAACGTTAAGAACAATTTTCAAATTTTAACCTATTTGATGAAACGTCATTAATTTCGAAATATCTGTCAATTTTGACAGTTATTTCGAAACATAACCTTATCAATCTATCCGTACTTTATGTTCAAGTAGCTTGTTACTATATATACATGTAATAGTAATATACTGTTAGGGAAATCCCTAGCAGACAAGATTTTCTAAACGTTTCTAAATATTTTTTTTTTTTTTTTTTTTTGAAAACAGTACAGTTATAATTATAACATATTGATATAATTTTAAATATTACCTTTAAAGGAAATTATATTGACATATAAGATGAGGAAGTGTATGTTATTTGTAATTGTTTAATATACATAAAATATAATTAAAAAGAAAAGAAAAATTTCTTTAATATATTTATTGTAAACATGTTATAATATAGTTATGATATGAATTTGGTATATTATAGCCGAGCCATGCGAATTGCCATGTCCAGCATCAAATCAGATTCCTACTGGAGGTGGTGTTGGTGGAGGAGGAGGAGGAGGAGCAGGAGGTGGTGGTGGTAATGGTGGAAGAGGCTCTTCACCTAGCGTATCAGGTGTTGCTGCACCTTCACCTTCCCCATCACATTCACATTCTTCACCGTATGATTTGAGGCGTAAAAGTCCACCTCATCCGGATCCAGCACCTGGCACAAGTTCTGCACTACCCCCCTCGGGTGGCAGTAGTATTGCTGCTACCCTTGGCAGTTTTACTCTTCCAGCAAGGAAACGACCACGGCGAACATGTTCACTTTCTGCAGATGGTAAGCTTTCAAATTTCTATTAATGAATATTGTAAATAAATGTATATACTCAATGTTATATTGTCAGCCATTGCATGTGACATAATTATGATGATGAATCTATTTTTTTTGTGATAGGTACAAATACAAATACAGCAGCACATTATCTACAATATGAATTACCAGACGAAGTGTTGCTTACTATATTCAATTATTTAATGGAACAAGATCTGTGCAGAGTTTCACAAGTTTGTAAACGTTTTCAAGCTATCGCAAATGACACAGAACTATGGAAATCCCTCTATCAACAAGTATATGAATATGATTTACCTTTGTTCAATCCAGCACCTTGTAAATTTGAATTTGTTTCTCCGGATGAGTCTGATTATCCAAATCCATGGAAAGAAAGCTTTAGACAATTATATAGGGGGGTACATGTCAGACCTGGCTTCCAGGACTTAAAATTCAAAGGACGAAATTTGCCGTATTTTAACACGGTTCAAGGGGCATTGGATTATGTAGATGAATACAGAAGCAGCAATAGTAATTCCTCAAATAACACAAATACAAGTGCCCAAGGAAATTGCTGCGGGAGTAATTCTCAAACAATAGAAGAAGCACCTCAACACTTAGTATTCTTACATGCTGGAACATATAGAGGTGAATTTCTTGTAATCGATAGTGATGTTGCACTGATTGGAGCAGCTCCTGGTAATGTGGCAGAATCAGTCATATTGGAAAGAGAAAGTGAATCTACTGTAATGTTTGTAGAAGGTGCCAAGCGTGCATATGCTGGGCACCTTACTTTAAAATTTACTCCAGATGTTACTAGTACAGTTCCACATCATAAACATTATTGTTTGGAAGTGGGTGAAAACTGTAGTCCTACGGTTGATCACTGCATCATTAGAAGCTCAAGTGTGGGTAAGTATATTTTCTACAATGTATAATAGGAATGAAAAAAAAAAACAAAAGAACCAATAAGAGTTAATGGTTTTGTTTATTATAGTGGGAGCAGCTGTTTGTGTGTCTGGTGTTGGCGCTAATCCTGTGGTAAAGAACTGTGACATATCAGATTGTGAAAATGTTGGGCTTTATGTTACTGATTATGCACAAGGAACATATGAAGACAATGAAATCTCACGGAATGCATTAGCCGGTATTTGGGTTAAAAATTATGCAAATCCAATTATGAGAAGGAACCATATTCATCATGGTAGAGATGTTGGAATATTTACGTTTGATAACGGTCTTGGATATTTTGAAGCCAATGATATTCATAATAACAGAATAGCAGGTTTTGAAGTAAAAGCTGGTGCCAACCCAACAGTTGTACATTGTGAAATACATCATGGCCAAACAGGAGGAATTTATGTTCACGAAAACGGCTTAGGACAATTCATTGATAACAAAATTCACTCCAATAATTTTGCTGGAGTATGGATTACTTCAAATTCAAATCCAACAATTCGAAGAAATGAAATTTATAATGGCCATCAAGGAGGAGTGTATATATTTGGAGAAGGAAGGGGTTTAATAGAACATAATAATATTTATGGTAATGCTTTGGCTGGAATACAAATCAGAACAAATTCAGATCCAATAGTTAGGCATAATAAAATACATCATGGTCAACATGGAGGCATATATGTACATGAAAAGGGGCAAGGTTTAATAGAAGAAAACGAAGTCTACGCCAACACTTTAGCAGGAGTTTGGATCACTACAGGATCAACTCCAGTTTTAAGAAGAAATCGAATTCATAGTGGCAAACAAGTTGGAGTTTATTTCTATGATAATGGGCATGGAAAGCTAGAGGACAATGATATTTTCAATCATTTGTATTCGGGAGTACAAATAAGGTAAAAAGAAATTATTATGTAAAAAATTATTATAGTATATCTTAAACAATATTAAATCTGCTATACATAAATTATGATTCGATTTTTTGGAACAGAACTGGAAGTAATCCAGTAATACGTGGAAATAAAATATGGGGTGGACAAAACGGTGGTGTTCTTGTGTACAATAGTGGTTTAGGCTTACTTGAACAAAATGAAATTTTTGATAATGCCATGGCAGGTGTATGGATTAAAACAGACAGTAATCCTACATTAAAAAGGAACAAGATATTCGATGGGAGAGATGGAGGAATCTGTATATTTAATGGTGGTAAAGGTAAATGTCATATAATAATTATTCTAACTGATTAATTTGTTATATTAAATGTTGCATGTAATGTAGGTGTCTTAGAAGAAAATGATATATTTCGCAATGCGCAAGCTGGGGTGCTTATATCTACACAATCCCATCCAGTATTAAGGAGAAATCGAATTTTTGATGGATTAGCAGCAGGCGTTGAAATAACTAATAATGCTACTGCAACATTAGAATTTAATCAGATTTTTAATAATCGATTTGGTGGTTTATGCTTAGCAAGTGGTGTACAACCAACAACTAGAGGTAAGCGTATAAGATATAGTAAAAAGATGAATATCAAAGTGTAATAACACTTTTTCTATCGTTAAGCGAATATCTTTATTTTTCTTTCTTTATTTTTTCTTTTTTTTTTTTTTTTAAGGCAATAAAATATTCAACAACCAAGATGCTGTCGAAAAGGCAGTTGGGAATGGCCAATGTTTGTACAAAATATCATCGTATACATCTTTTCCAATGCATGACTTTTATCGCTGTCAAACATGCAACACTACAGATCGCAATGCAATATGTGTAAACTGTATAAAAACTTGCCATGCAGGACACGACGTAGAATTTATCAGACATGATCGGTAAGATATAATTTTATATCTAATTCTAGATTATTTAAAAAGAGAGAGAGTACTCTATAATCAATACTTATATCGACTATTTTTACATTTTCAAATTTCAGCTATCACATTATAGTAATTATAGTTATTATTTATAAGTAGGTTTATTTACGCAAGAAGGTTATAAGTAATCAGAAAGTGAAATTATTTTTATAGAATAGAAATTTAAAGAAATGATTTAATAATTACAGGTTCTTTTGCGACTGTGGTGCTGGTACATTAAGTAACCAGTGTCAACTTCAGGGTGAGCCTACACAAGACACTGATACATTGTACGATAGTGCTGCACCAATGGAGTCACATACACTTATGGTTAACTAGGAATTAACCTGAACTAATTTAAATAATCAAACAACATTAAACATGTAAGTTGAATTTATTGCACATATGCAGCGTGTAACGCTGCTGAGTTCTTTATTATGGTCTTAATTCTTTTTTTTTCCATGTTCCCATCATTTAATGACTGTTATTTCTAAAATTGTTAATATTATATCAATTTTTACCATTCTCATTTTTCATTGTTATTACCATGTAGAATTTTTTCATATTATCAACAAATCATATAGTTTAAATTAATCGAGAAAGTACTATTTTCTATCAATATCTAATTTCAAATTAAATATTTAACATGTTACTAATGTTTTTATTTGTTCTCTTTCTTTTTTTCTTTGAGAATAAAAGTCTAAACTTGTTCTATATATTGCGGCTTATGTAACAATACAAAAATTTATATTCTATATATATATATATATATACAAACACATATATATGTATGTATATATGTATTTATATACACACATATATATATGTGCATATATACATACATATATATATGTATATATATGTATATGTATATGTATATGTATATGTATATGTGTATATATATATGTATATGTATATCCCCATTTAATTTTATTCATGGGAACACTGTTTCTTTCTTACATCGAAAGATAGTAGAGAACTCTGCAATAAAAAAACATAAATAGAAATACATCAAAGTGACAAGTGGCATAATGAAATCTAAAGTCGATGAACAGAATAATTGAGGACGCAAAATTCGCCAAAATAATTGCATTGTGTAATGATATAAAATTAATATTAATTTATAGTTAAATGGAAAAAATATCGAACTTTCCATATGTCCTTCGTTACGAGAGAGAGAGAGAGAGAGAGAGAGAGAGAGAGAGAGAGGAGAGAGAGAGAGAGAGAGAGAGAGAGAGAGAGAGAGAGAGAGAGAGAGAGAGAGAGAGAGAGAGAGAGAGAGAGAGAGAGAGAGAGAGAGAGAGAGAGAGAGAGAGAGGTGTCTACTATCTAAATTTTATGTGAAAAGAGTGCAGTGATAACTGTGTAAAAGATAATTTTGTGTATATGCCCTAATGAAGAAGACATTAAATAAAATTGCAACTGGAACATTTTAATGAACTATGTTAAAAAAATCCAGTACAGTGCAAAGGCATACGGTAAAATCTCTACGGTATATATATATTATAGTGCCGAATAAAATGTAAATTATGTACATCATAAGGAACTCGGTAGAATAGCGATATTGACTGGTCCTCTTGCTATTAAAAGCCAGAAAGCATGAACATTAATAACACGTGAAGTATATTAACAAAATTTGCACAACAGTTGAAAAAACAATAGTAGTGTATACAGGAACGTATAAAGGGAAAAAAAAAACAATAAAAAAGAAAGAAAGAAAGAAAGAAAGAAGAAGAAGAAGAAGAAGAAGAAGAAGAAGAAGAAGAAGAAGAAGAAGAAGAAGAAGAAGAAGAAGAAGAAGAAGTGCACATATTATACTTAAAATTTGCAAAACTAAAAAAAAAAGAAAAAATAAAAAAAACCATAGACTGTTCAAAGAAATCTCGATAAATACATTTACGAAGAAAATCGACTGTCAATAAGATATATGAAGTGCGACTTTAGTTATGAATTTATCAAATAAGCGAGATATCACAATTTCACAAGGAAGAGAAAAAGACAAGAAAAAAAAAAAGAAAAGAAAAGAAAAAGAAAATGAAGAATACCAAAATAGATATATCTAAAAACACAATATACAACTGGAATATAATCAAAATGGAGATAAACACCTATCTATACATTTTAATAATTTTTGAATGTAAAAAAAATGTATTTCGTGATATATCAGCGCGTATGGCATCCCTCTAATTCCACCACTTGCATCGTAAAATTGTGATGGTCCTAAGTTGCCTAAGAGCAAAGTGCATAATAAGATAAAGAAAAAAAAAATATTTAAACTATAATGAATTAAAACACAGTGTATAATGGTGTTTGCCAGTTAACAAAAACAACAAGCAAGAAAAAATGAACTGTCTGAGAGGTGCAGTTTTTAATCTACATATAATCTCGTATCTTATACGAATAATCTGTTTTTTCTTTCTTTTTTTCTCTCTTCTTTTTTTTTTTTTTTTTTTTTTTTAAAGAAAAAACTTTATGTTAGCGACAACGTCTAATCACATTATTGTCATTGCGAGTCAAGAGCCACAACCTCTGCTTTGTATGAAACGAGCGCCTATTAGCAATAATTTTAGATGCAACCCTCTTCTCCGTTTATGCGAATTAATATAAATATAAGTAGAAGAAGACAAAAATATTATATATATTAAAATCATTAATGTAGAATATATATTGTGTTTGGCCAACCAAATTGTACAACATATATATTCATTATTGTATTTAGTGATTTTGTATATTGTTTAAGAAAAGCAAAAAAAAAAGAACGACACAAGTGGATAATGTCACGTCGAAATTGCCTTTGAATTTACTGACCTTTAAAGAGGGTCTGTAGTATTACTGTACTAAGGTGTCATATTATGCATAGTATAACTATATGATATCGAACAAGTATATGCACTGAAAAAAAGAAAAAAATAATAATAAGATAAAATAAAAACATCAAAGGCATTTTTCGGTCGTGTATTAATAGGCCTTAAAAAGCTTCAAATTGAATGTTCTTGAGTGAGATATATTGTATGGTATGTTATATTTTGTTGGATAGCGTTCAATTGTGAATTTTTTTTTCTTGAAACTTGAAGTGAAGAAACTACAGAGAAAAGGAAACAGAAACAAAAAGGAACACATGCATATTCTACGTGATAACAAATCAAACAAATTAATATAATATATAAATCTATACTTGTCGTATTTAACAACAATTTTTATTATTATTATTATTATTATTATTATTATTATTATTATTATTATTATTATTATTATTATTATTACATTTTTTTAGTTGGATAAAATTCTTAACTTCATTAATATTACTTAGTTAATTTTTATGTCAATATTTTGGCAAAAAAAGAAATATTATTATTATTATTATTATTATTATTATTATTATTATTATTATTATTAGATTTGTTATTTTTAATTTAATTAATATCCAATTTTTGCTCTTGATTGTACGAAAAAGCAAAGTTAAAAAATAGAAACGAGATAATACATAAAAATTATTATTTTCATGGAAAATTTTTATCGTTTCTTTTTAATCTTTAGCACGAACAAAAAATAAAATGATCGTTTCGTGAAAGAAAATTAATATAAATGTATAAAAAGAAAGTAAATTTAATTTTATTATATTGACAATAGATATGTATACTTTTCTGTGATTTCTATTCTCTCACAGTTTCAATGATGTTAAGTAATTTTTACTCTAAATATTGTTTTTTCTTTTTTTTTTACGCAGCAGCCGCGTATAGAGAAACTTCGAGAGATAAAACGAATTCTAATTTTATATCTTCCAGTGGCTTCCACTCTGCATATTTACTGCGGTGTCACATATGTAAACACACACACACACACACACACACACACACAATGTGCTTTAAAAGAGGAGAAATGCTTAGTTATGATTTATAATTAGTAGATTTGTACAAATAACAATTTCTTCGCAGTAGAAGAAGAAGAAAAATGAAAAAGAAAAAATATTCGGCTGCAGCACAATTATAATGTTTCTGTTTTTAGTTGTTGGATGTGTTTTAGAGGATAAGATTTAAATCAGCTATAGAATCTGTTGTGTTTTTATTTTTACACTTCGTATGGACTCTCAGCTGATATTAGATGAAGTTTTTCATTCCTATCAAAATGTCAATTGGATATTTTGAAAATGTAAAGATCAACCTGGAATCGATCAATCCATATGCGTACATATATCTATATATATACATCCAGAAGAGAAATTTTATTGTTACAAAACTCTTTCTCGTGTCATTTTTACTAGGATAATATGAATGATTTTTGTTTTTCTTTTTGTTAAAAGTAAAACGAAACAAAATTAAAAAAAATAAATAAAAAGTTAAGGGAAAAAAAAGAAAAAAGAAAAGAAAAGAAATGGAACAAAAAATTACAAACGTACATGAATTTCACTTCTGGAACGCATAATATATTATGATCGTCATATTATAAGACACGATTTCATTTCTTACCCCTGCCCCCGCCCTCTTCCTCCTTAACCGTGACATCCACCCCCCTCGCTCCGCCCTAGAATTTCAAAGTGTCTTCGAATTAATTGTGTATGCGAGTCGCGTATAATAATGTTTTATTTTTAATGAGGATGTAAGTGCGTAAAGTGTTAAGTGTCTTGTATCAGCTGCATTTTACTTATCGATTATTATTATTATTATTATTATTATTATTATTATTATTATTTTCTTTCCGTTTTATTTTATTTTATTTTTTTTTACTACTGCCCTTTGTTAAAAACTTTGTATCATTTCATTTTAACATGTATAGTCCATCGAAATCACAGATATTCTCTACGTTAGTACTCCACGTTTGCTGCTTCGTTTGGCTGTTACTTATTAAGCAGCAGAAGCAGGATCAAAAGATCCTTGAGAAGATTAAAAGAGGATGAGATATTCGAGCGTATTAAGGATATATATTTCTTCGATCCCCATTTTTCGCTTTTCTCAGTCCCTACCCCCCGCCCCCGCCCGCTCCGACCCCTGACCAACCCCCCATTCCGAGCCAGCGGCAGCGTGTGTAACATTAACGACACGAAAGCCAAGCGAAGAACCGAAAGTAGCAAACGCAGAGAACCGATATTCGCATAGCGAATGTTATTTTCTATCTTTTTTTTTGTTCTCTCTCTCAATAAATACTTGCCATTTATAACGTTAGTTGCCATAGTTTGCTGCTATTTGTTTTTGTTTTGCGGTAGAGGCCAGATAGAACATAAGCGTACACGGCATTTTATGCAAAACACAAATCCGCAAATGCTGATACCACTACGTATTCTGTAAATATTAGTCTGTCCATTATATACATATATCTACATATATATATATATATATATATATATATATATATATATATATATATATATGTAGATATATGTATGTATGTATGTATGTGTATTTATATATATATATATATATATATGTATATATATATATATATATATATATATGTATATATATATAATATATGCATAATGCATTGATTATATACTATTATACAAAAATATATGATCATGAATTATCATTTCTTTTTATTGTATATTCTTACTTTTTTTGTGTACTTCAATTCTTCGTAATATTCGTAGTAATATAGCTGTAATTATATATACAATAATTATATTGTAAGAAGAGAAGAAAAATATTTCTAAGGAAAGTTATATATATATATATATATTTTACTCTTTTACTTTTTCTTGTTTTTTTTCTTTTTATATATATATATATTATTATTATTATTAATTATTTTTTTTTTAAAGATGCTTTCAATGTAAATTACGTATTCTTGGATTATATACTGATCGCTCGAGAACGAATAAATTATTATCAAAGTCATTTTTTTCTTTTCTTGCGATCTCTCTCTCTTTTTTAGAGATAAACGTCTATTTAAAGACTAATTTCTACTAAAAGTCTGATATATTATATATGCTTTCGAAATTATAGATCATATAATATATAATCGCTTACTTCTCATACTTGTAAACACTATCTCTTTCTCTTTTCATATATTAAAACTTACTCTTCCATTATATTTAAAAGTGTTTTTAATTTTTTTCCTATATATATCGTCAGTTATAATATATAATTCTAATAATAATAATAATGATGATGATGATGATGATGATGATGATGATGATGATGATGATGATGATGATGATGATAATAATGATAATAATAATAATCAGTTAAAAAATATGTAATTCTTCTCTTGTTACATATATTTCGATTTTATTTTTGTAATCTAACTTTTATGCCCATGTTCCCCACCCCCGTCCCAACCTGCATTTTGATCCATATTAATATATTAAATTGTTTAATTGGAAAATTACGCGTTGGAATATAATCCATGTAAATGATTAATACGATTAGAATTACTTTTGTGAAAATGAGTACAAAACGTACGATTTTTATATATTATGAACGAATTCTTTATTTATCCGAGAGATTATGTCAAATGAAATTTGCGCTGTTATATTATTATTTTTGTATTATTATAAATTACAACATATGAATATGAAAATTTGTAATTCTCTTACTCTACACAAGATCTTAAACGAACGTAACATTTAATAATGTATTCTAAATTCTCGTAATTTTATCTCGAAACAGTATTATGAGCAAGGTAATGACTTCGCGTTAAGATTAAAAAAATATATAATAATAATAATAATAATAATGATAATAATAATACTACTATTACTACTACTACTACTACTACTACTACTACTACTACTACTACTACTACTACTACTACTACTACTATTACTAATAATAATAATAAAGATAAACCAGTAAGCTCATTAATAATATACGAAACTTTATACTTCGACTATAGCTGTTTTTACTCTCAACCATATCTATCTGTGACTATTTAATTAGTAGAAAGATAATGCTGATTTTTTTCGGTGAATTCGAATTTATTCCAAAATCCTCGCTAATGTTGCATATTATCTAATTATAAAAATTTTGTGGAAAAAAAAAACAAAAAATCTTTGCTTTCTGATATGAACACATAAATACACCCATATATATATACATACATACATACATACATACGTACATATATATATATTTCATGTGAAATTAAATTTAAAGCGTTTACATTAAATTAGCGATTAGCAAAAAAAACAGAAAAATCAACCGGCATTAGAAGAAATTTCATTAAATATCTTCTAAGACTTATTTGTTATAAATAAGGAAGGATATTACGTTAAACGACAATACCAAATGGTACCATGCCTTAACACACACATGTACGATGTTAAATATATCTCTATATATAAGATACATACAATCTCTTTACAAATATAATTGATGTTTTTTCAGTCTGTGAACACACATATTATATATATATATATACACACACACGCATATATTACTAAAAAAATATACATATATATATATAATATTAAAACATACTTAATTTTTACAAAGAAAGTTATATAGGATGTCACAATGTCACAAAGTCTCACTCATGGTGTGAAAATAATGATTAGCGTGTCAACGATTTTTTACAAGTGTGCATAAATAGAGAGAAAGAGACGAAAAGAAAGAGAAAACAGATTAAATAGTTTTCAATTTACTCCTAATAATAATTTAAAAATACTCGATATATCTTTACATTAAATATATCTCGTATAAATGAAGAATTTCAACGCTTTTGGATATTATTAATAACACACGTACTGGTTATTATATTATATAGAATCCATTTTGTGGTGTATCGAGTTAAAATACACACACATATATATATATATATATATATATATATATATATATATATATATATATATATATATATATATACACTCTCTGCTAAGTTAGATTAATCGTGAGCAATGTGTACAGTAACTGTAAATATCTGAAATAACATTGTTTAACAAATGTATGGATATAATAATATACAGGGTGTTTCGAAACGAGATAGCTACTTCTCTCTGATTCTCAACATGGAACATTTATCGCAAAAGATAACAATTAACATGAACATATTTTTTTTTAATTTCTTTCTTTCTTTCTTTCTTTCTTTCTTATTTTTCTTTTTAGTTTTTTTTTTGTCGTTGACGTTAATTAGGGATTATAATTTTTGTATATATTTTAATTTTACGAAACTATCTGAAAATAAAAGACGGCGAAGGATATTTTTAAGTTTTCGTTTTAATGTAGAGATTTAAATCATGATCAATTAAAATAGACAGAATGCTTTAAAGAATGATTAGACTTAATTTTAATTCTTTTTTTTTTATTACTTGCGAAAATTTCACGATGACAAGAAGAGAATTTTAACGAAGTTAATAACACAATGAAAATAGTTTATTGGAGAATCGGAGAAAAAGTGGACGAAAAAAAAAGAAGGCGGAAATATTCGTTGCCTATATAAGTGAAAGAATTTGTAAAACGTGAAATACTGATTCGTGTAAGAAAGAATTAATGGATAACTTCAAAGAAATGGCCTATAGACAAGAAACATTAGAATTAAAAATGTTTTTGATATGATCGCATGAAAAAATAAATAAATAAATGAAAAATAAAACGGAAAGGAAGAAAAAAGAAACGAATAACAATCGAAAAAAGACGCGATACACTTTATGATCAACGCAATTAGATAAGCGATAGAAATGTATCTTGCATCGACGAGATATAACGTTAATATTGCTCATTACAATCTCGAACCGACCGATGGATTATCCTTTAAAACATTTCGAAAGAAAATAAAAAGAAAGTGGGGGGGAGGTTGGAGGAGTGGAAGAAAAGAGAAAAAGAAAAGAAAACAAAAAAGAACAAAACACACTCTGTCACCAAATGTTTCTCGTAAGAAGTTAGCCGTAATATTAAGATGTATAATAATAAATCGTTTAGATATTGTTTAAGTTAGACGTTAAGGCAACTTATTATTATATGAAAAATGTTTCATTGGAGAATAGGCGATACAAGTGACGTTATTTTTTACAGAGAATTTACAGCGGACGATAATCGAGTTATGCTCGACTACAATAAAACCAAAAAAAAAAACAAGAAAGAAAGAAAAGGAAAAAAGAAAAAAAAGGAAGAAATAATCTCAGAACATACGACAAAAGCATTATTATCGACGAATAGAGAAGACAAATAATTATTGGGAGTCATACGATCTGCTTAATCGCGAACATTGATCGATGAAAAAACAATGATCTAGAGGTTTAGACGACATCTTTCGACATTGACATAAAAAAAAACATAATAATAATAATAATGAAAGAAAAGAAAAGAATGAAAAAAAATGCAATGACATTAACAACTTTATTGAAAACGAAATGATTCAAGAGGAGATCGTATTTCATAAAAAGAAATCCATTCTTTACACGAAATCTTTTCTCGTGAATGAGAAAAGAAACAGAGATAAGACTCGATATATTAATATTACACCGCTACATAAACTATTTTATATTATTACTTTCAGCAACGTAATATATAGAGTTCAGGGAAAGTTATAGTTAATCGATTATAAACGAATTGTAGCATGTGAGATCGCGGTATTATAAAAAGAAGTTGCAATATATTATTATAATTACGTCGATAAAGCATATTAAATTTTCATGTTGTTAAATTTATCCATGATATGGATGTGGAATTCGTAATATTTGTTCGAATTGTATACAAAAATTCCGCTTCGACGAATAGCAACGCAGAATATTATCGCATCTGTACACGGCAAATGACGTCCGAAGAAAATAAATCGATTGTATTATAGCGAAATGCACGGACTAGAGCACATCTCCGTGTGCCATATAAATATATATATATATATATATATATATATATATATATATATATACACAAACACGTAACATTAATAATGACGATTGATAAACTTTAATAAATAAGTACCTTAAATGTTTAAGTCCAATACACGATCGTAAACTTTTAGCTGCACCAAGTGCCATAGTCCAATAGGTATAATAATAATAATATGATTATAAACAGTCTCCATATAAATAATAAATTGTGCCGAGGACGAAAGGACAAAAATCGTGTTTTTTTTTCGAATTTTTGCCTGATTGCAATCTGACATTACTCCGATATTCGTGTCGTATAAAAAAAAAGAAGTGAAAAAAGATATGCAAGACGTGATAACAGTTCTATAAAAGAAACATATAAATAAAAAGAAAAGAAGAGAGAGAGAGAGAAAAAACGATCGAATAGTTATCGAAAAGCCGGATATGACAATATAAAAAAAAAAATACGATTCATTTTTATTCCTGATAATCCTTAATGCAATATTTCTTCTTTTTTATATTTAAAAAAAAAGCAGTATACTTTATGTTAACACACGAAGCATAACAAAAGTTTCCTCGCTCAAATATTTTTCTGTTTTTGTTTTGCGAGATATTAACGAGAGCGAACAAACAAACAAAGAAAAAAAGAAAGGAACAGCTGTTCTAAGTCACAATACCATCAACAACAACAACAAACAATAACAAAAAGTAAATATAACACAAAAAAACGTGTCACACAATTGTATATCATAAATGCTACTGTTCGAAAATATATTGCCATTGTCAACGTAAGATAAAGCATTGCGAGTTCTCTATGTAATACCTTTTACACAATTTACACAATGATTTTAATCTAAGATTGAATATGCGTTACGTTTTGAATGGTGTAGTTAAAGTGAGGGGGCGGGGGTAGGTAGGTATGAGGATGGGGCAAAAGGGGAAATCGATTATAAAGTGGAGAGTAGTAGTCGAGCATTACCGTTAGTCGGACCGTCCTTACCCAACGTTGCTCTACTACCACCACCGCCACTACTAGTACTACTACTACTACGAAAGCAGCAGCAAGCTGTTGCTGTTCGGAAATAGTATTGACCGGGTGTTCGCGATAGGTAAAAAAAGATTTTTCTCCCCTCCCCCCTCCCCCATCCCCCCGCCGGTCATTATCGGAGATATTTATGCTCGAAAAGATTGGACCGGTGTGAGAAATTTTGATTGAAAAGAAAAAGTACAGTATTTTCAACGACAGATGTCGTATAATATTCGTGCACCCTCTATATCAAAGAGCGACAACAGAGGGACCAGAAGTCGGCACTTTTATTCAGTCTACTAGGACTTCGCATAGGGAAACGAAGACGGGATTCTTCGAGTTGAAATTTTCCCAGGTGATAAGAGACGTGATAGTGTCTATTTTATTTTCTGCCTGTGTATATATATGTATATATATATATATATATATATATATATATATATATATATATATATAAACATATATATAAATACATATATATATACGCATACATATATTTATATTTATATTTATATATATATATATATATACACATATATATAATATAACAGGTAGTAGTCGATATTTATTTATTATTATCGTCGTAATTCGTTCTAATCGTCAGACGAGATAAACTTAAGATAGAAGAGATAGAGAAAAAGAAAAAGGTCGAAAGAAAGAGAGAGAAGATCCGAGAGCTCCTTTGGCTAGCCGAAAATCGATCGGTGGCGGCGGTGGTGGTGGTGGTGGTGGTGGTGGCGGCGGTGTCGGGGTTAGCGACACCTGGAAAACGCGTGTGCATCGTGCGATTTCCTCGTGAGAGAGAAAGATATATCTTAATCTCTTTAGAATCTCTTTAGTGATCGTTGCTTCCTCGGTGATATTTAATGTGTTTGTGTGTGTGTGTGTATTTGCGTGCGTGTTACGATATATTTATAAGTAACGTTATCGAAGAGTAAGTATATAAAAGGGTATAATAAGGAAGGGTGGTTCTCGTTTACGTCGTTGCCCTGTCATCGTCCTGTCAGCCGAGGAAAACACTCTTTTGCGATCAAACATTAAAGGTGGGATATTTTTATCGTGGCATTCAATGTGGCGGCGTGTTTCCTCGTGTGACATTACTACCGTTTACAAATCGGCGAACGAGGAAGACGGACAGCGGACAAGGAAGTAGTATAAGAGAGGGAAGGGAGTAAAGGTGCAGGCAGATAGGTAAACGCGAAACTCGAAGAGGGAGTAGGGAGGGTCAAGGAAATTTTTGGTTAGAGGCAAATTTTTGCCAATCTCGAATAAATTCGAGATGCGTCGAAGAATGGCAGATAGGGACAGACCTAGTTTGGTCTCAACGTGAGAAGGGACGTGGATCCTCCCCTAGGATCCTTGAAAAGAAAAAAGGGAAAGGGGGAAAAGAAAAGAAGAAAAATAAAAGAAGCGGAGGAAGCCGGACAAAAAAAAATAACGAAGGTCCTTAGACCTGATTAGGGAGGAGGAGGAGGACGAGAAGAAGAAAGAAGAGGAGGGGAGGTTCCTCTCAACGTGGAATGACAATAAAGGGGTGCCGTACCAACGTCCGGCGTGTCCTCCTATTATGCACGCGCTGGATTTGAGCCTACGAAACACCTCGAAACTTTTATTCCCCATTGGGATGGCAGTTGGCACACTGACGGATATCGCTACGAGATTGGTGATCGCCGGTTATATACTTGCGGTCGTCCTCGTGTGCGTTCACGCCAGTAGCAACTGGGACAAGGACGACGATTTAGGTAAATAAGACAAATTTTTTTTTCCTTCTATTACGGTAAACGTAACCCTTTTTAACTCTATACCGAGAAATACCTTTCGTGTTGCTCGAATTCTATGTATAGAATATAATAATCCATGTATAACTCCTGTTATATATATATATATATATATATATATATATATATGTCGTCGTACGACTTTTGTATCAATGTATTTTCATCACTTTGAACAACGCAACTACGTTATGCGACATAATTTTATGTCATTAATAACGACGAAGATATTTCATCAAGTTAAATGGGACAACTGTATATCTCATTGTACAAAGTCCCTTTTTTCTTTTTTTTTTTTTTGTAATCATATTATAAAAACACAAGTCACCACAGCTTGGCATAAATATTAGTTATTGGTGCATTAATATTTGATGAACCGATGTTATAGGAAAACAGGTGATGACTATCTGTGTCGTGTTATACGATATATATATAATATATATATACATATATAAATAATATATATATACATATATATATATATATATATATATATATCCGTGTTATGTTAGGATCTATTATAATACATTCTAATTTTATTTCAAACGATCGGTCGTTGTTAGAAATTTTGAGAAATATCTATAGAACAGGAAAATACACACGGATTACGTCTGACCATAGTAACGTTCTTTCACTTAACTGTCCTATATCGCTCTACTTTCCACACTTCAAAATTATCTTTTGAAACGAAAAACATTTAAATATTTCTACCTAAACTATTTAATATTCATTGTTCATGTATTGTTTTTTATTTATTTTTTGTAAGTACATCTTTCAAGAATAACGAAATATTCACAGCTTATGGCGAATCATAAATGTGGTCTTTCCACTAGACCTGGTTTAGACATTGTTTCTTCCACTTAATTGTCTTCCATTGCTCTTTCTTTTTTTGTTTACTTCAAAATTACATTTCAAATTAAAAAAAGAAAAAAAAACATTTAAATTTAATTCCACGTAAACTATTTAATTATTCTAATTAAAATTTTCGAGAACAACATGATATTCACAGATTATGGCCGACCATAAAAGTGTTCCTCCACTTGACCACCTTGAATCGCTCTCTCTTTCTCTACTTTGGGATTACGTTTCAACTGAAAAAAAACATTAAAATTTTGTTTACATAAACTACTCAATATTTGTCATTCATATATATATATATATATGATTTTATTTATTTATTTATATATATATTATGATTTTATTTATTTATTTATTTAATTTTTAGAGTTGCATCTTTCAACAATAACAAGATATTCACAGATTTATGCTCGAAAAAATGTTCTCTTCCACTTGAACGTCTTGTGAATTGCTCTTTTTTTTTGCTACTTCAAAATTATATCTTCTACTTATAAACGTTTGAATTTCTCTACGTGACATATAAAACAAATTGTTAATTATTGTTTTATTCGATCTTTTTAGTTGCAACCTTCGAAGTGAGCGCCGTTCTTGGGCGTACCGCCAGCTTGCCTTGTGACATTGAGCCGTCCACGCGAGAAGATCGCGTTTATATGGTGCTATGGTTCCGAGATTATGCGGTGAAGCCGATATACAGGTGAGTTATATCTAAACTTGTAAAAATCAATAATTTCATATTTAAAAAAAAAAAAAATGTTTTATTCTTGCAGCTTTGACGTACGAGGGAGAGCTTTCAACAAAGCTCTAAATTGGTCGGATAGCAATGCAGTAGGACCCAGAGCTTATTTTGTGACAGTCACAAAACCAGCTGCTCTATCTTTAGAAGCCGTTCAATTGGACGACGAGGGAATATACAGGTGTCGGGTCGATTTCAAAAAATCACCGACGAGAAACTTTCAAGTGAATCTAACAGTTATTGGTAAGACACATAATTAAAATATATATACTAAAAAATTCATATAAACAAAATATATGTGAAATAAACTCGTGTTAATATTTTTAATACTATTTTTAGAAGATATTCATTAACAAAAGATATATAATATTTTCTTGTGCAAAGAAGATCATTTAAATATTTTTTCTACTGCAATTTTAAAAGATACTCATAAAAAGAAGATATGAAATAATATTTTATTTAAAGAAAATCGCGTAGAATATTTTCTTTTTTCTTTATTTTTTTTTTTTTTTTTACAGTTCCACCACATCAACTTCTCATTTACGACAGTTCTGGAGTGGAAGTAGATAAGACTGCTGGTCCTTTCCAAGTTGGTATGGAATTTGGTCTCTCCTGTGAAGTAAGAGGAGGTACTCTATTTTTATTTTCTATATTATTAAATGACGACAATATATCTTTGTAAGGAACATTAGATCGACCATGATCTCATTTTTAAAGGAAAACCAACTCCAATCGTAAGCTGGTTGGTAAACGAGAAGGAAGTAGACGGAAGATTAGAAGAAATAGGACAAAATATTGTGGTTAGCAAATTGACTGTACCTCAATTACGAAGGGAGCATCGTAATACCATGTATAAATGTCGAGCTGCCAACACAAATCTGATACCTCCTTTGGAAAAGAGCGTCCTTTTAGATATTTACTGTAAGTCTTTCAATATCAACAAATAATACCGAGTTGATCGGAAAATTCGTGACGAATCGTTTGTTAAAAAACACAAAATTGAAATGAATCCACTAAATTAAAAAAAAAAAATACCTCCCTCCCCCTTTAAATAAATACACTAATTACAACAATTTTTAAAACCGTTATATATGGTATGTACTAAAGTGCGTAATACATATATATAAGAATCAGCATTGGAATTTTTCGAACAACTCGATAAATATTATTCATACGAAAATAATAAACGATAATTATGTTTATCTTTTCTTTTTCTTTTTCCAGTAAAACCTCTGTCCGTAAAAATATTGTCAAAACTATCAGTCCTAGAAACAGACAAGAATTACTCTATAGGCTGTGAAACTGCGGGATCACATCCTCGAGCAAAAGTTACATGGTTGAAAGGAAACGTTCCCTTTCGAAACGCCAAGGTCAATAATTCTGTTTTTTTTCTTCTTATTATTATTATATATAATACTCCTTATTACATTTATGCAATAGGACAAATCATATCTTAAATAAATTTGTTAAAATGTAAATTGAATAGGTATTGGACGATAGTAATTCCTCGGTAGTGTTTAGTACGTTAATATTCAATCCCATACCAGATGACAATTCTCAAATTCTCAAATGTCGAGGTGAAAATCCCGAATTGCCTGGTGCATATTTAGAAGATTTTTTCCAATTAAACGTTGTTTGTAAGTATATTTAAACAAGCCCCGTATACATAGATTCCCTTACATAATTAATATCAATAACAATTATTTACAGTCCCGCCGAAAGTTCAACTACATCTGGGAAGTACATTGAAAGCAGAAAATATAAAAGAAGGCGATGATGTTTACTTCGAATGCAAAGTTCGAGCCAATCCAGAACATCATAAAATAACATGGAGACATAATGTAAAAAAAAAATAGTGGAATATTTATAAATGCTAAAATGATTTGGAAAAAAAAAAGAAAAAAAGAACAAATTCTAAATTTTGCTTGCCAATTTAATGTATTTGAGAATATTTATTTTGATTATATTTTCTTATTAGGGTGCGGTATTAACTCAAAATTATTCAGCCGGGATAATAATGAGTACACAGAGTTTAGTACTACAAAGTATAGGACGTGACAATGCAGGGAATTATACGTGCCTTGCCAGTAACGATCGTGGAGAAACTACAAGCCCTGTTGTTCCTTTACGAATACAATGTAAGTAAACGAACATTAAAGTTTTAATCTGAAACTTTTTGCATTTAATTCGTATGTAACGTGTAATTTCTTTTGTTTGGGGGGCGGGGGCGGTATTTTTACAGTCGCACCTGTTTGCAAAACAAGTCCCACAGTAATTGGAGCGTCATTGGAAGAATCGGTGAAGGTTCGATGCGAAGTAGATGCGGATCCTAACGAAGTGGATTTTGTTTGGGAATTTAATAATAGCGGTGAAAATTTTGAAGTAGCCCCAGCAAAATTGGATAACAACAATGGTACCATGAGCGAACTGATTTATACCCCAGTTTCTGAAAGAGATTACGGAGCTTTAACATGTTGGGGTAGAAATGCGATTGGTAAACAAGAAACACCTTGCACGTATCATGTAATCCCTGCAGGTAATATTGATAATGTGATATTCTAAAGATCGACCTTTATGAATATCGTTGATGATCGTTAATGTTATAGCGAAGCCAAGTCCTTTAAACAATTGTACTATAAAAGCGTCGTTAAATCAGAGTTCAGAGATATTAGAAGTCGAATGCGTACCAGGATATAACGGTGGACTTCCTCAAGAATTTCGTTTGGAGGCTTATGAAGCACCATCTGATTCCTTACGCCTAAATGTTTCTAGCGTATCCATCGACCTTCCAATTTTTCGAATAGCAGTTGCAGATCTACTACCTGCTACACACTTTTATTTAATTGCGTATGCTGTCAATGCTAAAGGTCGAAGTGAAGTGTTTTTATTGGAAGACATTATGTTAAGAGATTCGGAAAAACACACAGGTATATTTTAACGTAGAATAAAATAAACAAATTTTTTGTTATAATTCGGATCTTTCATCGAGGAAAAAAATTTATTCATTTTTGGGAAACGAATTCTTTTTTTTTTTAGATAGCGGAGTTAGTATGATCCCATTAATTTTAGTACTTATCGGATGTCTAATGGCTTGTCTAATAGCAGTACTTTTTGTAATGGTGATGATATATCGACGTCGAGGTAGCACATCACCTACACACATCGAGCCGTACATGAAACAACCGATTATAACTCCCCCAGATTCAAGAAATAACTCGATGCTTGATGTCACACACGGGGACCATACCTATTTTGTTGAATACACTTTAAAACAGGTCACTGATTATGCACTTAATAAACAACCTGATATTATACAATCACCACAAGGTATAATCATTGTAAAAGATATTTTCTTGTCAAAAATGATGTTCTATTTGTATTGTTTATAATTAAGACAGATTTGTTTTATGCAGATCAAGAAAAAATGAAACGTGAACCACAATTATATTTACCAGTAAGACCAGACACATTGTTTGCGCCATACGATATTCACAAACAAGGCCTTCAAACAAACAGATGTAACGTAAGTATTAGTGGACGAATGTTTATTTAAATTGTGTATATAATTTAATAACTTATACTTAAACAAATATAGAAACTTTAGATATACTGGTTTAGAGAATTAACGCCAAATTGCTTTATAAATATTTTTGTATACTTCATTTTATTATCGTTGTCGATCGTGTCGAAGCTCTTTAATTTTTTTATTACAGTTAAATCCATTTTCCACAAGACCCTGGGAACCGATCAGTTTTAAAGCAGATCGTAACTTGATGAAAGAAATTATTATTGCAAATTCTATACCTGGTCCAGAAAGTTGTGTGTAAAATCTTTCGAATAGATGGGACAAACATATCAAGATGGCCAATTTCATAGCCTAAAGAATCATTCAAACATATTGACGAGGAATCAAATGTCATCGAATCGCGAGAAAGATATCTTCTAATGAAATCAATTACAAAGCGATTTGTGGATATTGAAATAATTAATGAAGAACATCAAAATGACTAATCGCATAATTTAACTAAACGCTACACGTGATGTATTATTCCAAGTCTAATATATTTTGTGTCAAGTCTTGCAAGTCTTTTATTATTTAGCATTCAATGATCATTTGAATTTTTTAAATTATTTGAAATGCACAACGAATATTTAAATCGAACTTTAAGTTATAACGAAAATCTTCTTGACTCTTATTTCATTGTTAAAATTGATAATAATAATATCTTTTGTACATATTGTGATAATACGATTTATACGATATGATACCTATTATAATACGAAGACAAAGTGACGTAATAATATTGGATAAAAAAGATGTAAAAGATTGGTATCGTCATTAGAATGCTATAATCTTTATATCCAGATTAAAAAATACCAAAAAATAATTTAAAAAAAAAAAATAAAATAAAAAAGAAAATAATAAAAAATTACAAAGAAACATACATATACAAAGAAAAAGATAATAGATCTGAGATTTTTTGGATGTTTTATAAAACACATATGTGATAATATAAATTAGTCTTGTCTCTAAAGATATGCTGCGATGTTAATCTGAATTGGCAAAAACATTCAATATGTTCAAAATATTGTACGTTTAGTATAAAAATATCTGCATAATGTTAAATAGAATCGATTATTGCCACAAAGAAATGCTTTAAGAACACTACTGCAGATTATAAGCAACAACAAGGTACCAATAAACAATGTTGCTAAAATAAATCTGCTAGATAAACGAGAGTAAATGTATTCCATCCAGGTTTGAGATGAAATCAATGTTTGGGAAATCGTATGACATATAGACACTGGAATTTTTTCTGTTCGATTGAATTCTTCGTTAAACGATTGATCTTCCATTCCACACCGAATCATTTTTTCTTGCATGATATTTACGATTGGTAAAATCTGTTGAATATACAATATGTGGCACTTGATTCGTAAGTAGTATTAACATATTACTTATATATAATAGTATGATATTATTTATCGTTAGTACGAAAAAAAATGTAATTATCTTATAGCATTTATATTTGTATTAGCTCAAAGCATCTATCGAATATCTTTTTTTATATTGAAATTAATTTCGTCAAAGGTTATGAGAGAATATAATTTTGAAATTATTTCAAATATTTACCCTTCCTTATTTTTGTTAATTAATCGATGTATATAGACAAAAAAAAACAAATCGTACTTGCGTATTCTCGAACTTATGTATTTGTCTTCGTACCAGTTGTATCACTTTACACTTCTTATGTTGCAAATTCGTGATAAATTCATCGAAAGTATAATCCTCACATCGAAAAATTTCAGTTTCTAAGCAATCATCATCGCACACGTTATCGTCGCACATTCTTCGCTCTACTCTACCAAATTATTTCTAATAATTTAAAATAATATATTGGACTAATACATTTCTATGTGAGATCTATCAAAAACGTAAATACATAATTTTTTATATTATAAACCAATTCGTACGCATGCGCGCAATTATCTAATGACGAAATAATATTGAAACAGTGCCGTATGAAATTAGACGTAAAATGAGCCATTGCGTAAGGGCCCCTTCATGTAGGTATAGTATTTATTTATCGCGTCTTTTTAATACCACGACAAAACGCGACAACTTAAATAAAGACTGAAAATATTAACAAAAACTTTTTTTACATGGTTTCATTAAAATTATATAAAGGCAGATTTTTAATATCAATTACAGAAATACGTTAGAAGATTTCACCCTACATTGAAATATGTATTTATATTATTAAATGTAAATCACTTTTTATTCTTATTCTGTCATACATTTATACATATCTGTATGGCAATTGTTCCTTACAAAATTATTTTCTTTCACTTATGAATATAATTATCATTATATATACTCACATTTTCATAAAAAAAAATTCTACTTACCTAATTTTTACATATCACATAATGGTGTACATATCTTTTATAAATTTACAAAAAAATATTCTCTTTAATTTACTCTTGGTTTCTTTTCTGGTGGTGGTTTCATATCTTTCTTTTCAACCTTCACTTCTTGTTTAATATCAGTAGCTATAATATGGTAGATAATATGGAATTATAAAATCGCACATTCTTTTTACAGATTATTATCTGAATTCAATTAATTAATGCTTACTAGTTTCTGTTGCCTGATGTGCTGGTTTTGGTACAGGTAAAGGAAATTTACGCGTAAGTTCTCCAAGTAGCATATCTACTCTTTGACGCTGAAATAAGGAACTTGGTTCTTCACGTACTGGTGTTTCCTTCTTAGCAGTAATGGATTTTCCGTTTTTAAAATCCCAATAATATCCTTTACTAGGATGATAACGGGAACATGAACTAGCCTCTTCAAATGCAGATTGTAAATGATGAACTGTGGAAAGCTGTAACGTAGCAACCGCAATATAAAGAAAAGAATATTATATAGAAAAAATATTTTCTATTTTTCTCCTACCAATACTTACCAATTTAGAACTAACGATTGATCCTAAATCTGGAGCTTGATAAACAACACCAGCAATGATATAGTAATCTGCAAGTGGTGCAGCCAAAGTAGGAGAATGACGATGCTGTTTTCTAATTACGTACAATATAGGTTCTTGAACATGTAGAAGAATATATTCCAAGCCTGTCATATTCCTGAAAAAATCATTAATAATTTCTTTCATATAATTAACTTATTAACCTTATATATTATGCTATAAATGAAATCTAATCTAAATTAAGCTCTTACGTTAATTGATCAGGACTTAGACGTTGCATTTTTACAATTTCGTTATTACATGTCCTATCATAAAAGGGATTACTTCGTTCAGAAAAATAATCCATTATATTACTTGGATTAAGTACAGGGATCCAGGCACTGTCATGCCAAGAAAATCCTAAAGGATTTTCTGCAAAAAAAATTTTTAATTGAAATATTACAAATGATTCGTAATCATTTACATCACATATACGTTTAATTTATTTAAATAAATAAAAAAAATCACATATACCCAACATCTCAAGCTGTATAGGTTTACAGATTATAGGTTATAACCAATAAGTTTAATAGAAATTAAAATAAATGATGAAAGAAATATTAATATATTTATATAAATAAATACCTGTGACCGCAGATCTTCCAGATATCATATTTAACTTACAATATACTCTTACAATGTTTAATCCAATTCCGACGTTACGGTTAAGATCATAACCTCAGATGATTAAAAACTGAATAAACCTATCATATGCGACACCAGCGACAGGTATGGACAAAATATGAACTACAAACACAAGCGGGGACGCACCATGTGTTTATCGTAAAAGTATATAAGCTTGTTTAGTTATTCCCCTCTCACCCGTCATAAGAATTAGTTTCGTGTAGGTAAAGTAAGTAGTTTAGTAAACTGCGAACTCACATTTTTCAGTCTCTTGGATATCTTTCTCTTATGGTAACGTACGTCTCGCAGTGATCGTGCTAGGTACGTAATTGTTTCACAATAAATGCATAGAAAGTAATAAATATAATTGACACGTATGATAATTAGCATATAAATTTGCGAATTAAAAGAAATTATCTTTGAATTTAATTTATCTTATCTATTTACATGTAGAGGTATTATTGGCAATGTAAAGTGTTAGTACTCTTTGTTGATGTGTGCAAGAAAGACATCCTGAGAGAGCTTCGATGATCACTCGTCTAAATCCAATGGAAAATTGATCCAGTAAACGTACAGTATATTACACAAGGCCTGCTATCCCGAGATAAAATTTAAAAATATTGAAATTTTTTACCGAAATTATTTTAATTTTCTCGCGCGTTTCCGTCTTTTTAATGTTTAAACGAATGTACTATTGTTTAAATATTAATGTATTATACCCGTATACAATAGAGATTGTTTAAATAATTAGAAAATATCCGAAAGTATTAATTTATAAGTTTTCGCGTTTAGAAAGAGAGATTCGATGTTTACGCGTCGGAATCCAAAAGAAAACTGACTCGGTAATTGTCAAAGTTAGTAAAATACCGTTTATATTTATATTTTGCAAGGCCAACTATTCCGAGATTAATATTTGTATGTATCGGAATTTTATATTAAAATTATTTTAAGTTTCTCGCGCGTTACGATCTTCTTCTCTTCTTTGCCATAAATTTCGAGAGGCGCCACAGTACAAAATTTTTCTTCGCGAAAAATGTCAAAAACAGCATTTACACCCAACAATAAGAACAAGTGTAATTCTTGACCAATTTCGATGAACAATATCTTACTTTAAAAACGAAGGTTTTGTCTAGAACTTGACTTTCTCGAATTTTTGGAAAAGCTTTTCGTTTGTGCATAAACTATTCTCAAAAAATACCATTTTTTATCAAGATTAAAAAAAAAAAATAAAGCTTTTTATAAAATTCGAAAAAGCAGAGTCCTAGATTAAACCTTTGTCTTTAAAATGAGTCATTGCTCATCAAACTCGATCAAAAATTACTTATCTTTTCATTTGTGGCATAAACCATTATAAAAGCGGGGGTGAATGAACAGCTTTAAGAACTTTCCTTTCAGTTGCTTCGAATCTGTGATGCGTAGAGGGTTAGATGTCATCTTTGTTATTCTTTATTTTTGATCTTTCCTAGATACTGGATATATAAAGGAAACTATTAAATTAAGAGAAAATATTTTATTTCAACGTATTAATCGAAAAGGTATATACGTCGACACGATATACATCACTACAAATTTTTGTAATGATGTATACATAATTATAACCCCAGTTCCAATTGTTTATCAACAGATAAATTAATTCAATATAAATTAATAGGATTTATAAGGAGTTAATAATGTAACCTTTTTCATAGATGGATTTGCCTGCACTAGTTGCATTTGATTTTGATCATACGATTGTTGATGATAATACTGATTTTGTGGTTCGTGACTTATTACCAAAAGATCAGTTAACTGACGAGGTACAAAATTTATATCGTGCAAACGGATGGACGCTATATATGAGCAAAATATTTGAATTACTTCATCAAAATTCAATTGGATTAAAAGAAATAGAAGCATCTATAATCAAAATACAGCCAACTCCAGGATTCGATGTTCTTTTGAAATTATTACATTCTCTTGGATATGAAATAATTATTATCAGTGATTCCAATTCATTATTAATAGATATGTGGTTGAAAAGTAGAAAATTGGATAATTTAATTACTAAAGTATTTACAAATCCTGCGCATGTTACAGATGATGGTATGATAAAGATAAAGATGTATCATGTTCAAGATTTTTGTAAATTAAGCATGATCAATTTATGTAAAGGTCACATATTAGAAAATTACATTAAGGAAAGATTAGAAGCAGGAATTCATTTTAAGAGAATTGCATATGTTGGAGATGGAAAGAATGATCTCTGTCCGGTATTACGTTTGTCAGAAAATGATTTAGCATTTCCCAGAATGAATTATCCACTTTTAAAAAAATTAAATGAATATAGAAATAATGAGACCCATAAAGTAAAAGCAACAATTATTCCTTGGTCCAGAGGATCTGACATTATAAATAATTTACATGAATAAATTACAATATAATATATTATCTCTGTAAACTGAAACACTATGCCCTCATCTTTTATGCCCTATTCTCTTATAATTCTCTTATAATAAAAATCGTGAACTCAAAACATTTTTTATCTTAATTTAATCTCTAACTTTACTTTATTATTTAATTGTTGATATATTTAACTTTAATTACAAATTATGCACTAAATTTTAAACGGTTAAAAAAATTCTTATAAAGTAATATTAATATTTACGACAAAAAAGAAAAAAATATTTGAACTGTCTATTTTTCAGCGTTTTGATTGGCTATTACTATCCACCAATAGGATAACGAAAATTATTAGACTGAAGTTATACTTCTAGAGATCATATATTCCATGATGATAAAGTAGTATGCTGGTTACTTAGTAGTTGTATCAGGACGAATTGATTCTTCCATCGAAATATTCTTTAAAGGATTCATTATGGGTTTTGGAGATTACCCCCCTGAATACGATAGAGCTAAACATGGTCCTTATGATCCAGCTCGTTACTATGGGAAACGTATATATCATTTTTTATATTACCTTTAATATATTCTTCATGTATATTCTATTTTGTCATATATTTCACACACAAACATATATATATATAAATATCTTATTATATTTTTTCAGCTGATACTCCTTTTGCTAACGTTAAATTAGGTGAATTAGGAGCTTGGATTAAAAGAAGAAATTTTCATCCTCAAGCTATGGTGTCAGCGTGCTCTCGAAGTAAACTTTTTTCTTTTATTAGATAATCCTGATCTTAATTCTTGTTATATAACTTTCTGTGTAAAATGTATATACTAAAAGTAAAATATGCTAATTGTCAATGTATGTTCTTTCTTTTACAGCATGGTGGTATTGGCAACATAGATATGTATTTCCTGAACGTGCTGGTATAGCTTCTTTTTTCCAATTAACAGTGGGATTATCAGCCCTTTTCTATATAATAAATTACCAGAGAATTAGTAAGTTGAGAATTAATAATATTTATTTGAAGGTTTTAAGAAAATGAGATAATACATGAGAGTTAATTTTTTCCAGAGACTCATAGAAATTACAAGTATCATTAAATCAATAATCTAAATTCCTATATAAGGTTCAACCAAGATAGTCAATTTGGCATAAAACAGTGACATATATATTTATTTGCCTGTATAGGAATGTCCAAATCTAGAATGTATATTATATAAAAATAAAAATTCTTTAAAAATATATTTAACATAATTTTCAATGATTTCTTATCAGATAATAAAAATCTAATATGAAATTACGTAAGATTTTTTCCGTGCTTTGTGTATGTAAAATATTTTATTAGAAGTAAATTGAGGTTATACGATATACAGATGGTAGGATGTAATCACGTGACGACATTGCGTGATTTTATTGGTAAATCGTAATAAACTTACACCGTTTTTGATTGGCTCATGAACATGGAAGGCCGATACGCATATGCTGAATGTCCGCTATTTTGATCTCCCTCTACTGGCGTTATATAGTAATCAAAATAAAAAACGATATGAGCATATACATAGAATGATCTATATCATTTATAACTTCGCTCTAGTTAATAACGTTTAAATGACGTGTCTTGTTTTCTGTTAACTTTATAAAATTCTTGACATCTGTAAAATTGTAATTATATTATAATTAATAAAATGTTAACCAAATTTGAAACAAAATCAGCTCGAGTAAAGGGCTTATCTTTCCATCCAAAACGTCCGTGGGTTCTTGCTAGGTAATTATTTATTTCTTTAATCATTTATCTAGAAATTTTTTTAAAGTTGGATATGTATATAAATAAATAAATTTATATATATATATATATATATTATTTGCATACTTATAATAATATAATATAATAAAAAAATACAGTTTACACAATGGTGTTATACAATTGTGGGATTACCGGATGTGTACTCTCTTGGACAAGTTTGATGAACATGATGGTCCTGTAAGAGGAATATGTTTCCATAGTCAACAACCTCTGTTTGTATCTGGTGGCGATGATTATAAAATCAAAGTATGGAATTATAAGCAACGTAGATGTATTTTTACATTATTAGGCCATCTGGATTATATTAGAACTACAATGTTTCATCAAGAATATCCATGGATTCTTAGCGCTTCTGATGACCAAACTATACGTATCTGGAATTGGCAGAGTCGTACTTGTATTTGTGTTTTAACGGGTCATAATCACTATGTAATGTGTGCTCAATTTCACCCAACCGAAGATATTATCGTATCAGCTTCATTGGATCAATCTGTTAGAGTGTGGGATATATCTGGATTACGTAAAAAAAATGTAGCACCTGGACCAGGTGGTTTAGAAGATCACTTGAAAAATCCTGGAGCTACAGATTTATTTGGACAAGCTGATGCTGTAGTTAAACATGTTTTAGAAGGTCATGACAGAGGTGTTAATTGGGCTTATTTCCATCCAACATTACCATTAATTGTCTCTGGAGCAGATGATCGTCAAATTAAAATGTGGCGCATGAATGATGCCAAAGCTTGGGAGGTAGATACTTGCCGGGGTCATTATAATAATGTTTCATGTGTTCTATTCCACCCAAGACAGGATTTAATTCTATCTAATTCTGAAGATAAAAGTATAAGAGTATGGGATATAACGAAGCGTACATGCTTACATACATTTAGAAGAGAACATGAAAGATTTTGGGTACTTGCTGCACATCCTACTTTAAATTTGTTTGCAGCTGGTCATGACTCTGGTATGATAATCTTTAAATTAGAGAGGGAACGACCAGCCTATGCAATCTATGGAAATCTTCTTTACTACGTGAAGGAACGTTTCCTTCGTAAATTAGATTTTACTACTTCAAAAGATACTTCCGTGATGCAAATACGTGGTGGAGGAAAGACACCTGCATACAGTATGTCATACAATCAAGCTGAAAATGCTGTTCTGATTTGTACAAGATCGGCGTCAAATATAGAGAATAGTACTTACGATCTCTATATGATACCGCGTGAATGTGATTCAAGTACAGATGCTGACACAAAACGTGCTTCTGGTGTCACAGCCATTTGGGTTGCTAGAAATCGTTTTGCAGTTTTAGATAGAGCATATTCTGTACGACAACTTTTTTATTTATAAGGTAGACATTGTTTCTAGATTAAGTGATAATAACAATTGTTTTCTTTTTCAGTTGGTCATAAAAAATCTAAAAAATGAAGTAACAAAAAAAGTACAGATCCCAAATTGCGATGAAATATTTTATGCCGGCACAGGCATGCTACTTCTACGAGATGCAGACCAAGTGACGCTGTTTGACGTCCAACAAAAAAGAACTTTAGCTGAAGTAAAAATTTCAAAATGTAGATATGTTGTTTGGTCTAATGACATGTCCCATGTTGCTCTATTGGCTAAACACACTGTTAATATTTGCAATCGCAGATTAGAATCTCTATGCTCCATTCATGAAAATACAAGAGTAAAGTCAGGAGCTTGGGATGATTCTGGAGTATTTATATATACTACTAGCAATCATATCAAATATGCTATTAATAATGGTGATCATGGTATCATTCGTACATTGGATTTACCAATTTATGTGACGAGAGTGAAAGGAAATCAAGTATATTGTCTTGATAGAGAATGTAGACCAAGAATCCTCCGTATAGATCCAACAGAATATAAATTCAAATTAGCTCTTATTAACAGAAAATACGAAGAAGTATTACATATGGTTCGTACAGCAAATCTCGTTGGTCAATCCATAATAGCATATTTGCAACAAAAAGGATACCCAGAGGTTGCGTTACATTTTGTTAAAGATGAAAAGACAAGATTCGGGCTTGCGCTCGAATGCGGTAATATTGAAGTAGCTTTGGAGGCAGCAAGATCTTTAGATCAAAAAACTTGTTGGGAAAGTTTGGCACAGGCTGCTTTAATGCAAGGCAATCATCAGGTTGTTGAAATGTGTTATCAAAGAACTAAGAACTTTGAGAAATTGTCGTTTCTCTATCTCATTACTGGAAATTTAGAAAAATTGCGTAAAATGATAAAAATCGCAGAAATTCGAAAAGATGTATCCGGACAATATCAAGGAAGTTTACTACTCGGTGATATTTATGAACGAGCAAAGATCTTGAAGGTATAATTATAAGCTCAAATGCCTCTTACTGTCATACTTATAAAATATTGCGATTTGTTTGCGTGTTTCCTTTGTATTGTAGAACTCGGGTCAAGCATCGTTGGCTTATGTAACCGAGAAAATTCATGGAATTTCAAACGAGGACGATGACATTCAGTATAGTTCCATGCAAGATGAACTTTCAGCTCTTGAAAAAGGGGCTGTATATCTCAATCCACCGGTGCCCATTCAACAAGCCGAAAATAATTGGCCGCTTTTGACCGTTTCAAAAGGATTCTTCGAGGGTGCCATGATGTCTCGTGGCAAGAGCCAAGTGGCCGCGGCTTTGGCTCCAGAAGATGATATTGTCGTAGCCGCGGACGGTTGGGGCAATGACGAAGAGTTAGGAATTGACGATGAGGAAGGTGTTGATGCAGAGCCTATCGTGGAAGGTGAAGAAACCGCAGGCTGGGATGTTGAAGATGTAGATCTCCCTCCTGAAATCGAAAATGCAATGCCGATATCCGAGGATGGTTATTATTCCATTCCAACAAGAGGAGTGCCAACGACACAACATTGGGTCAATAATTCTCAATTGACCGTAGATCATATATTGGCTGGTTCTTTTGAAACAGCTTTCAGATTGCTGAACAATCAGCTCGGCGTAATTGAATTTGCACCGTATCAATCCCTCTTCTTAAATACGTATGCTCGTGCGAAGACATCATTTGCGTCTTTACCAAATATATTATCCTTATATGGATATCCTCAAAGAAATTGGAAAGATGCCACGCCCAAAAATAATTTACCTGCCGTTGGATTACATCTTACAGATTTGGTTCAACGACTTCAAGTTTGTTATCAATTAACAACGGGAGGGAAATTTGCAGAAGCTATAGAAAAACTCCAAGCAATATTACTTAGCATTCCATTATTAGTTGTAGATACTAGACAAGATATTGCTGAGGCTCAACAGCTAATTCAAATATGCCGAGAATATATTTTAGGTTTAAAAATGGAAACTGAAAGGAAAAATTTGCCGAAGAATACATTAGCAGAGCAAAAGCGAATTTGTGAAATGGCAGCATATTTTACACATTGTAATCTACAACCAATCCATCAAATTTTAACTTTAAGAATAGCTGCCAATATGTTTTTCAAATTAAAGAATTATAAAACTGCTGGTTCCTTTGCTAGAAGATTGCTTGAACTTGGTCCAAAGCCTGAATTAGCACAGCAAGTTCGCAAACTTTTGCAGGTAAACTGTTTATTTATTACTGCATGGATACACGTATAAAATTTGGAAATTATTCAATTGTTACATTTTCTCTCTTTCTCTCTCTCTCTCTTTCTCTCAGGCATGCGACAAAAACCCAACTGATGAGCATCAATTAGCGTATGATGAACATAATCCATTCTCTTTATGTGCTATTACATTCACGCCAATTTATAGAGGAAAACAAGAAGTGAAATGTCCACTTTGTGGAGCAAGTTATCAACCACAGTATAAAGATTCATTATGCAGAATTTGTGAAGTTGCAGCAATTGGCAAAGAATGCATTGGATTAAAAATACATATGTAATATATTATATGAAATAGTTATAACATTTTTTATATTAATCAGATATCTTAATCTTTACAATTTGTATAATTTACTTCAATTTAATATGTTATGGAAACTATTGCCTACAAGTATTTCTTCTTAAAGCAAAATTTTATTCAGTTTTTGAAAATATATAAACGGTCAATATGTACTTGTTGAAATAATTCATGTCAACCATTATACATATTATTGACAAATGAAAATATATTTTAGCTACGTTACATCGTATATAAATTTCTTTTGGACTGTAAATTAATAAAGAAAATATTTAAACGATCACGTTGTAAAAAAGAAAGTTATACAAATATATTGTTAATATTAAATTGGAATATATTTCATACAACACTTAATGGTTAATACTTCGTCATCGTTAAATTATATCAGTTTCATATATTCAAATTTGCTTTAAAATGCCGCGATTTAAGCCTGATTTTCAATTTAGTAATTTTTTACTAGTCTAGTGACATATAACATGGAATAAATCAGAAAGATAAATGTGCTCGTCGGTAATAAGGGAAATAGAATCGTCGAAAATAAAGAAATTAATAGAATATGTTCTGCGAATTCAATTCTGATCATATTCAAGTTACAACGGCATAAAGGTTTGTTACAAGGTACAATCAATTGGAAAATTACTTTTGAAATCTAAAAAACTTATAACGTAAAACCCTATAGGATTTATATTTATTAATTCCATCTCTATAGGATTTTTATTTTATAAGATTTCTATGAAAAAAATATTATATATAAGAATATCACAGAAATAAAGAGAATAGTCTAATTGAACATTCATTAAGACATATCTTCGTCTTCTCTCAGGATTTTATGATCTTTCTTTTTTTTTTTTTTTTCTTTTTTCAAAAAGTATTCACTTAGAGTATATGCTACAGACTCGTTCATAATCGTTTTATATACGGAGAAACCTAAAGTCCCTATGTATTTATTTCGGTTGGTAAAGGGCAAATAGTAAATTTTACCAATGCAAGTCCTGTGCAATGATGGACGAAGATCACGGAGGCCGCTTGTGCGTGCCGTCAGATCGTTGATTAGAATAAATTTATTCGATCGTATCTATTAACGGTGAACCCCTCCGTGTTTCGATTGTTGTCTTATTGGTATTCGCGGGTGGTTTTAGTGACAATTCGCTTATAGTGAAAATTTTGGCGCGCCGCTTTTCGTCGGTTTGACGGGAGTTACCGAAGAAATCTTAATGGTATTAGTCGACAATATGATGGCTCATTGAATCAAGATATCATTGTAGAATAAGGATCTATCGATTGTTATTACTGTTAGCTCGTAGTAGGATGATTGTGCAACGTGAAAAGTATATACACGCCCGAGCCATTGGCGTTCGCTAAGCGGGCACACTAGAATACGCGAGACCAGTGCCGTAAACATCGTGCGAGTAAATACGCGCTCTGCGTCCTCCGTGTATACGTGTTAACGTTACGCACAATTTCTCGATCTTCCGAGTTTTCTAATCGACGTAACGTTATTATTATAGACGTTTAAAAGTGTACGTTTAGTTAATAATAATTAAGTGAGCTAATATAAATATAAAATTCATCTGAAATTCACGAAGTAAGGGAGGTTAGAGTCTCGAGGATATACGGTATCGAGACGGTGTTGGGAATATCGAAAGCGGCAAGTTATTTTTTTTTTCTACCGTGGGTGCGAAGAAATTTTCGAATTTTCCGTCGTCAGATAAGAAAGTGATAAGGAGTCTAGGGGAGAAACAAAAAAATAACAAAAAAAAAGAAAAAGTTTTTCTCTCTTTCTCTCTCTCTTTCTTTCTCCCTCTCCCTCCCTCTCTCTCTCTCTCTCTCTCTCTCTCTCTCTCTCTCTCTCTAACATAAAAGAAAGATAAAACGATTTTGGTGCCATCGGGGGACGTTCGGTTGGCTCTGGGGGAAACAGTGTGTATAGTCGCGCGGCATGAGAAAATGATGTGATCGACGGTCATCATGGCGGCACCCATGTTAAAGTGGAAGCGGATCACAAATCCGACCGGGCCTCAGCCAAGACCCAGACACGGGCACAGGGCGGTAGCCATTAAGGATCTTATGGTCGTTTTTGGCGGTGGAAACGAGGGTATAGTAGACGAACTTCATGTCTATAACACAGGTGAGTCAATTTCGCGCTGCTATGCGTCCTTGCGCGCCTGATCCTAACGATTCCCGCGATCCAAGATGGCGGCATTCGTTGACAAGACGGTCACCGGCCGGAACCGATCGGAATCAAGAAAATCTATTGCTTAGCGACACCCAATGCATTTCTTATTAATGAATCTGAAAATTTTTTCAAAGCGTATGTTCTTTCCTCTTTTGTTTTCATCGAAGCTCGTAATAGTTTCATTGCTAGCTCACGGTCCTACTGTCATTTTTCGTGTTTATACGCGCGGGAGCAGCCATTGCTGTCTTGCCCGCCCCACCACGCAACGCAACGCAACGCTGCGCTGCGCTGCGTTGCGCTGCGTTTCGCTGCGTTTCGTTTCGTTTCGTTGCGTTGTGCTGCGCTGTTTCCCATCATTCCACGTTCATGCTTCGTCTTTCTTTCTCTCTTTTACTTTTTCTACATATGTATGTACACTCGACTGCTACACACCCCTCTCCTCTTCTTCTAGTTTTCATTTTTATATTCCTACTCCTATTTCGAACATAAACGATATATCATTGTCGGCTGCCTATTTACGCGCGTATTTTACTGGCGTGCAATTTTCTTTTTTTTTCCTCCCCCCTTTCTTTTACTTCTCTTGTTTTCATCCCTTTTTTATTTTTTCTTTTTAACTATTTTCGAAGAATATCTCAATATTTTCTCTCATTGTTATATTTTATATTATGTTTCTCTTGGATCAAATAAATTACTCTTCGAAAGATGTAGTTAAATTGATTAAAATTCTTTTTACAGCAACTAATCAATGGTTCGTACCATTAACCAAAGGCGATATTCCGCCTGGCTGCGCAGCTTATGGATTTGTGGTGGATGGTACGCGCATATTGGTTTTTGGTGGAATGGTAGAATATGGCAAGTACTCCAATGAACTCTATGAGCTTCAAGCTAGTAGGTGGGAATGGAAAAGATTGAAACCTAAACCACCAAAACATGATCCTCCACCTTGCCCACGGCTAGGCCATAGTTTTACTCTTATTGGAAATAGAGTCTTCTTATTCGGAGGTTTGGCCAATGATAGCGAAGATCCAAAAAATAATATACCGAGATATTTAAATGATCTTTATACGTTGGAACTTCTTCCAAATGGAGCGACAGCATGGGATGTTCCACAAACCCATGGTCATGCACCTCCACCTCGAGAGTCGCACACAGGTGTTGCTTATACAGATCGTACAACAGGTAAATCTTGCTTGGTGATCTATGGTGGTATGAGCGGTTGTCGTTTGGGTGACCTATGGTTTCTCGACGTCGATTCAATGACATGGAACAAGCCGGTAGTACATGGACCTACGCCATTACCACGTTCTCTCCATACTGCTACTTTAATTGGTCACAGAATGTACGTTTTTGGGGGATGGGTGCCCCTTGTGGTGGATGATGTAAAAGTAGCAACGCACGAGAAAGAATGGAAATGTACAAGTACATTAGCATGTTTAAATTTAGGTGAGTTAATATTTGAATTAAGCTTTTGTCTTATTTATTTATTTTTAATTAATTAATTTATTTATATATATATTTTTTTCTTTTTTTCTGCAAACTCATATGCAATAATATTTTCTTTATTTTAGAAACATTAACGTGGGAGCAACTGACTGTGGATTCTCTCGAAGAAAATGTGCCGCGTGCACGTGCCGGACATTGCGCTGTTGGCGTGCACAGTAGATTATATGTTTGGTCTGGGCGTGATGGTTATCGTAAAGCTTGGAACAACCAGGTTAGGGTTAGTTGTTCTTTTGCGAGTATTATCAGAAGAAATGGTATTTTATTGACAGTGTTTTGAACACATTCACAGGTTTGTTGCAAAGATCTTTGGTATCTTGAAGTGAACAAACCACCTGCACCCTCTCGCGTTCAACTTGTCAGGGCTTCCACTCAAACGTTGGAAGTTAGTTGGGCTGCTACTCCATCTGCACAATATTATATTCTACAAATTCAGAAATATGATATGCCACCTACTTCAACTGGAACATTTCCAACAGTTAGCACTCCTACTAGTGTACCAATTACTACATCTGCAGTCGCAACACCTACAACTATACCTGTAACAACTCCTCCCATTACGACCGTTGCATCTCTTCCATCGACTCCAACTTCTGCTAGATCGTCATTACCTCAAACTCCAGTAAGAGTGCAACCGACTGTACAAAGTCCTGCCCAAAAGGTACCGCAAGTTACGCCAAAGGTAACGAATCCCCTAACTCCAAGAGTAGCTGGAAATCTCATCAGAATTCGATCACCTATGGCAACTTCGGCAGCTAGTACAACTACCGAACAAACAACTCCTATCACAACTGTAACTGGTCAAACACCAACTGCTATGTCTGGAATTGCAGCATTAGCAGCTGCTGCTGCTGCAACTCCAAAAATAAGTATGAATAATGTACCCGTTATACCGCAAACTACTGCTAATACTATTAGGATGAAGAATGTTCAACCGGGTCAGCAAATACGTTTTGCTGCGCCTGGAGCAACGGTACTACGTACTGCGTCGCCACAACAGAGTAAACAAATAATACTTCAGAAACCAGGTCAAAATATATCTGGTCAACCCCAAATTGTACATCTTCTTAAAACTGGGCAAGGTATGGTGGCCACAGTGCCTAAAGTGAGTCTCATACCTGGGAAAACAGTCCAAGCGACCGGAGCAAAACCACTTAATCAAGGTCCTACAATATTGAGATTAGTTAATCCTAATACAGTAGCAGGATCGAAAATATTGACGACCATGAAAACATCCAGTATTGTAACAATGAGCAAAGGACAAAATATAAGTGGGAAACAAACAATAATGATTACGAAACCTGGTGGTAACGGTGGTTTAGTTGGAAGGACAAACCAAATTATTGTTGTTACGACAGGATCTAGTTTAAGAGCTGTACAAGCTGTGACTACTTCACAGGCTGGTGCTGGTCAGACTGGTAGTTTAACGACTCCTGTGAATGTTTTACCTTTATCGGCTACAAATCATGTAACAAATCAACAAGGAGTCAAAATGATTGTTGTCTCTTCTGGAGCAATGGGTGGCGCTACAGCCGGAAAGCCAATAACAATAACAGTACCGGGACAGGGTGGTGTACCAAAGACCGTAACTATTGCTACTAAAGGAAATCCTCAAACGATATTCAATCCTGGAAAGGGTCAGATAGTAACGATGCCACAAATTCAAAAGGCATCTGTAAGTGTTGTTTGTATCCCAAATTTTATATATTAATAACTTATAACGAACGTATATTTGTTTATCATTTTGCGTTTATAATTATTTGATCTATATTAGGAGACTGTTGCTGTTTCTGGAAAGCCCGTAACACTACAGATGTCAGGAGGTATAGGTGCAAAAACTGTTACTTTAATGCCAACAAGTAGTTCAATAGTTACTACGTCTAGTGCATCCGAAACAATAGACGCTAGTAAAATGCTTTTCGTTCCATCGCAAAAGCAACCATCGGCATCGTTGGGTAAGTATAATGTGGAAAAGAAATAATATATAAATACAGCGATTGGATCATTATGTTATGAAACAATTCTATGGTATATAATGGAAAATAATTGTAGCATCTACTTCTGATGGCCCAGCCACCACTGATGCAGCTTTAGCTGCTCTTGCAGCAGAAGCAGGCTTAATAGATCCTGTTCAGGAACCGTCTGGTGGTTTATCATTCATGGTAACCACGGATGATGTTACAGAAAGTGATGGGAAAACGGAAGATAGTTGTAACGGTAACGAAGCAACAACAGCGGCCGCATTAGTTTCTCAGATGACTGGCGGCGAATCTATGCAAGTTGACGGTGAAGGAAATTTCGTTATTCCGCAAGTCGATGGTCCGTCTGATATAGTTTTATCTGAGGACGAAAATAATAAAGCCGATTTGGAGGAAGAACCTACACCGGAGAGTCAGGACGAACAACCCGCCGCTGCGGATACTCAAGAGATGGAACAAGATGTTGGTTCTGCTATTGCAGATAATATTTCTATGGAAATGTCTCCTGTTAAAGAGACAGAACCTTCCGCAGAGACAGCATGTGAGACTTCTACTTCTGCTATGGTTGAAGATGAATTACCGATAGATTCGAAGGAAAAAGTAACTGATGTACAAATGGAATCTACGGAAAGTAATAACGATACGGATATGACTAATGAAAGTGAAATGCAAATTAATGCGGCATCCGAAGAAATGCAAATGAAGCATGATATCGCTGCCGAACAACAACAACAACAACAGCAACAACAACAACAGGTCAGAGAGATTACAGGAGAAGATAGCGTAGCCGCAACGTTGGTAGAACCAACGGAAAACAATAAAAGTGAACAGGATACGAACAATGAATTGAAAAGTATGACTTTCGATTCTTATTCATCCGAGGATAAGCCTTTATCGTCTGAGCACATATCAGCCGAAGATAATATTTTACAACAATCACATATCTCTCCGGGCGAAAATCAAGAAATGGATAATGTTAAAGGCGATACAAATGGATCAGAAGGAGAAGGAGGAGGAGAAGGAGGAGGAGGAGAAGAAGGAGAAGGAGAAGGAGAAGGAGAGGTTTTGAAAAAGAGTACTCCAATAGAAAATACGGCCGACGAAGATGAACCGATGCTTACGGATAATTCTCTACAGGAGACACACGTAAACGTTCATGTTCTAACACCTGCTATTCCAACAGAATTACAAATGAAATTAGAAGAACCCAATAATGAATCAATGGAACGCGATAAGACTTCTGACGTGTCGGTATCGAACATTAATGGTATAGCTTCCGTACTGAAGGAATCGGACGTTTCTCAAAAATCAATGACGCCAGTCAAAATGGACGTTAAAGATGAGCATATTCCAAAGAGGGATAACGTGAAACAAGACAAAGTACATGGTAACAGATCAGAGAGTGGGGATGATTCGACGGCATTGACTACTCTAGCTACTGCTGCTTTAGGATCGGCAGAACCACCTGTGAAAATGAATAAAACCGAACAAGTGAGAGCTTATTTTTCCCCGTTTGTTTATATATATATATATATTTTCCATATAAAATATATTAAGTATATTTATTACCTTCGACATATTAATACTTTATATATTAATTTATATTAATAATTTATATTTATATTAATTTATATATTAATACTTCATGTACACGTTGTTTATAGAATGAAGAAGAAAAGAAAGAGGTAGAATGGTATGACGTGGGAGTGATAAAGGGAACAAACTTTACGGTACAGCATTATTATCTTCCTGGAGATGAGGCACTGGATATAACACAACCATTGACAATGGACGTTTTTAAAGGAAGAACGAAAATACTTCTTGAGCCTGGAACTGCTTACAAATTTAGAGTTGCCGCTGTGAATAGCTGTGGACAAAGTGCCTGGAGCGAGGTAATTTACATAAATTCTTTTTATTAGCTATTTATATCATGTATAATCGGTTCATTACCATACGTATATCTCTGTTATTGAAGGTGTCTGCATTCAAAACGTGTCTTCCGGGATTTCCTGGTGCTCCAAGCGCCATCAAAATTTCAAAATCTGCAGAGGGTGCTCAAATATCTTGGGAGCCGCCGCCTAGCAATGTGGGACCCATTTTAGAATATTCTGTCTATCTAGCAGTTAGAAGTGCTAGTACAGCATTAAATAATGAAGGAGAACCAAGAACGATCGTGTCAACGCCAAATCAATTAGCTTTCATTAGAGTATATTGTGGTTCAAACAATTCCTGTTCTGTGAATAATAGTTCTCTAAGTGCTGCTCATGTGGACACCACTACAAAACCGGCCATAATCTTTAGAATAGCGGCAAGAAATGATAAAGGATACGGACCAGCAACACAAGTTAGGTGGTTGCAAGGTTAGTAAAAAAGATTTTTTCGTTCAAACCTATTAGATAATTGAAAATGTTTCTTCTTTTTCTTTCTTTCTTTCTTTTTTTTTTTGTATAAAAAATTATATATCTCGATTATTAATCACAAAATTAAATATATATTATTTTATTAGCAGATCCAACCACCGCAGTAAAAAGTAATCCACAGGTAAAACGACCTGGTCCTGATATACGTTCACAAGCAAGTTCACCACAAAAGAAAGTGAAATCAGACACAGCGGGCGACAATTTTTCGTGAGCCTGTCGTATTTGACTTTTTATAACTCAAACGAGATGCTATTCATTATTTCAATTTCCGCTGATACACACACGCCTAACAACGATAATGAAAACAGTGTATTGTTTGAGCGAACAACGTGATATATATGCGAATAAATAACAAGAATTGAATCTGCGATAAAGGGGCAATGAAAACGAAGAAGAAGAAGAAGAAGAAGAGGAAAAAGAAGAAGAAGAAGGTGTCCATAAGTAGAATGATTGAGGTATAACATAAGAATTTAAAAAGTATTTTAAATGTTCTATATAAATACAAGGTCTTTCTGTACCACGATTTTCACTCACCGTTATCCTCCTATTCTTTCGCAAATAAGCGAAAATATTCTGTAAAGACAGTATGAGTACCATTAATAAATGACAAGAGGTAATTATTTTGAAGTTAAGCAAGTTTTTCCATGTTTATAGTATTTCTATAAATGGTAAGACATATAGAGGATATTCACACTTGCATCAAAAAAATCAACACATTTTTCAACGCTTACGGAACTACTTTTTACTTGATCATCAGTAATATATCATTTTAATTCATTCCTAAACTATATAATCTTTCTTTTAAATCAAATATTTACTAATCATTTAACGCGAGTCATTTTAAAGTTTTAACGAATGAACGAAAACGAAAATAAAAAAAGAACAATATCGTAGGAATTACAAAAAAGGCTGATGCAAGTGTTAAAAAACAAAAAAGGAAAGAAAGAAAGAAAGAAGAACACAAAAGTTTTGAGATTATAACAAAAAAATACAATTTCACATAAGATATCGGTGCTATGCATTGTCTTGGATACTTTTGTTACTGCCAAATAATGAGAAAAGAATAGATTATTCAGAATGAAAATGCAACACGTACTGAATCATTTCTCTCACTAAGGAGTGTGTAATTGTACATTACTTATATGATTTATTAGTCTCCAGAACACTTGAGAGACAAATATATTTTGTAAAAATAGAAAGTAAAGAAAAAAAATGTGTGTAATATCCACGTATGTCTTAAGAATTCGATTTAAAGATATTATAATATTTTAGTAAAACAGACAGTGTAGTAGTCGCGGAAAAAAAAGTTACGGATATTCTCCATAAAGAAAAAGAATATTTGTTTTTATAAAATAATATGTTATAATACTAGTATTATTAATATATAGGGACAATCTATTACAGATGAAATTGGATATAGTTGTGGAAGCACATGATAAATAATTAAAGGTAAACAAATTAAAAATAGAATTATATAATACCATGCATATATTATTTGCATGAGAAAAAGATATATAAAAATGTAATATCCCTAACTTTTCTCTTGTGCATAATATAATATATTTTAATCAAAATATTCAATATAAGCTTTTAAAAAAACAAAAAATTGAAAGAATTAATTATATATAAAATATATTATCCTCCGTCTAGTTCTTTCTGGGTGGCTTTTTTCTTGGGGCTATGTTAAAACTCTACAATGATAATTTAAACGCGCACATTTTATGTTGAATTGCGAATATATGTTTTCTGTTATCCATCTTTAAATAAAAAAAAAAAAAACAAAAAGAAGAAAAAAGAAAAAAAAATAATTTTCCACTAACAGAGAGCATTGTAAATGCTTGAGCATATTTACATTACGTACATATGTAATTTTAGTGGACTTATTATAGATGGATTATTTAAAATATATATGTTAAAAATGATATAAAATGAGTGTTTTAGTATAATTTTGCATTATCTGAGCGTACAGATTTCAATTATGGTTTGTATTTCAAAGGAATATCTATCGAATGATCTATTTTTGCACATAGTCATTACTCTCTTAATTCGTTATTTCAATATATTTTATTTTATGCTATACCTAATAATGTACAAATTAATCTTTTTCTTTAAATACATTTTTGCATGAATTTCAATTTATATATTAGAAATATTATTTGATATAGCATAAAGTAAAATGTGAAAATGATTTTTTTGATTGACAAACAAAATTGATGATAAAATCTTGTGCATTATGTAATTGATATTAATCTTACACATAAAATATATATATAAAAAAAAAGGTTAAGTAATCTTGCTTTTAAATTGTCAGACATGTATTTCAATTTTGTGTTCTGAATTACTTTGCTTAAATGATAAACATTTGTGTGCAACTTATTAATAGGTTATTAATAAATTTCTCCATCGTTTTGTTTTATAAATTCTATATGCAGAAGATGATGCTAGTTTTTAGGAACTATTTGCAGATATAAAATATTTTTCATAAATATATGTATCATAGAGCATTTTGTTCTCTCTCTGTAAATCATCTAGCTGCATTTATATTAATAACAGTACGCTCTCCAATATGTTGTAAGATCTGTTAATAAATGTAGATCAATTTCATAAAAAGAAACTAGACTTCATTTGATTATAATATTATTGTAATGTAATTATAAAATGTACTTATACCATTGTATATACTATAGCATATTAGAAGAATCATTGTAATGAACTTTATAGTACTTTATTTTATGTATATTTAAGTGAACATGTACCAATAGAAAGATCATAAGGTACAATGCACTTAAAAATTTTATATAACATACAATGCATCGTGTTCTTCGATGGACATCATTCAAGGACATATGTATATGATTTCTTTTCATTGTTCATTCTTAAATCTATAATATCCACTATATATAGTTCTTTTTTTTCAAGGATAAAATGTTGATTTAATTTAACATAAATAAGCTTGAAATAACGAAGAAAATGTTGTAAATTAGTATTAACATTGTAGATAAGAATGGATGAATAGTGGAGTAAACAAATTCATCCATTTTTACAATATATCAGAATTCTTTCGTGTTGCCTTTCCATTGATATCTAGCCCTTTCTTGGCAGTAACGAAAGCAAGCATATTGATTTATCCTACAAGTTTGATTGACACTTTTAATGCACTAGATTCTGTTACAAAATGAAAAATGGTTATAGGACAACAGCTCTACTTCCTTCTAATAGTTTTATCCAGAAAGCGAACGTAACATGTTAGTAGAGAAGTATAGAATAATAACGGGACAACGACTTTACTATATATATATATATATATATATATATAAAATTTCTACATAATCGTACAGTGAGTGTATAGCAAGAGACCATAATCTTTAGTAAGATAACTAAATTGAAAATAATTCTACATTACTGAATATTTACTTATGAGATACAACCAAGTCAACTATACTATTGGACAGACTTCTGATTGGCTGTAAATAATAAAAATGCTAATATGAGTTTTAATGAGAATTCAGAAGAAAAGGTTAAAGAATTTAGTGAAGAAGTATTAACATAATAATACATAAACGTGTTATCGTTAAGTGGATGGATGTTGCTAGATATTGCACTGCATACAACTTGCAATTAAATGGCATACATTTATACATATTTTTCCATATGAAACTTCAAATAGATTTTTCGACGTGTTTCATATTTTAAATTTCTGAAAAAAACTAGAAAATTACAGATAATGTAGAATTTATTTAATAAGATCACAAGGATGCTAAAAAGACTTCTTATAGGCGTATTTGGAACATCTGGAAAAGGTTCGTGCTATTGAAATACTTATTATTTATGATACTGTTTTATGATAAGACAAATAGCATGTAAACCGAGATAGCACTTTTGCGGGAAGTATGATTATGGATAATGGACGGCGTTTCAAAATTCTAAAAATTTCTTATAATAAATGAAAAATCTACAAATATATACTTCCCCATAGACAGCTATCTTCCCTGGCTACATATTAACGAAGAATGAATAACAAATCTGGGCATTAAAAAAAAAATAAAACTATGCAACTTTATGGATATATACGAAATGTCCTAATTAAAACGTAATTTTAAATGGTCAGCAAAATGAAAAATTGTTTCAATTAGGTGGAAATTTTCTAAAAACAAATATTCATAAAGTTTCATAATTTATTGTATCACTGAATTTGAAATAATTTTCTTGCAAGCTATTGTAAATATACCTTGTGAGCTGTGTTAGATTTTACAAATTTTTAACAGCATTTTAAAAATACGTGTGCCTAATTGCAGAGACCCTATCACGACAAAAAAAAAAATGAAATCCTTGATCGCTTAATTGTTCTCAACATTTGCGTTAATAAAAAAAAAGTTGTATATAAAATGAATGTTATACGAAAAGGATTTTAATTTAATATTCTTTTTAATTTTCTCTCTGATATAATTTCAAATAATTATTTTCATAGATTTCCGTTTAAAATTGCTATTGAATTTGTGTATACAACTCTAAATTTAAAAAAGGGATAAAATTATAAAAATAACAAATAAGGTATACTAACCTTGCAAAATTAATTTTTATAAGAAAAGAAGTTTCGGGCTAATGGCAATACCGTCGAAACTGCGCAATATATTATTAAAATTTAAAAACGATCAAAGTATATGTATAAATCATTCATATAATATATATATATGTATGTATGTATATGTATATGTATATATATGTATATGTATATATATATATGTATATGTATATATATATATATAATAGGAATATATATAGATATATATATAGCACACACAACATACAACACACACACAAATATATATAATGACTTTATGATTGATCAAACACACAAGACTCCTTCGACACTTTCTATTCAATATTGAATAATCTATTATGGTAGAATGTTAAGTCAAAATATATTATGTATAATAAAGAAAAAATAAACTAAATGTGACTTTCGTATATATGTATGTAAATAAATACATGTATACATACACATATATAAATAACCTCCTTTTCATTTATGCAGAATAATAATGCTCTAAACTCTAATAATAATAATAATAATAATATAATATAATAATAATAATAATAACAATAAAAATAAATTATTTATAAAACTAATATTAATCTTTCTCTCACAAAATATCGATTATATAAATACATACAATCTTCACAAATGTGAATGATACGTAATCTCTAACCAAATATTCACATTTTTTGTAATTAATTTTCATTGACATAGAAACGTCACGTAAAAAAACAAGCACAAACTATAACATATTTTGGAGTAAATATTCACAATCATTCACGATTATCAGTTGATTAATTAGAGTAAATATTAACGATTGATAGGTATAACGATTTTTGTATGCACATTGATAAGAAGTAGCACAAATGGTAAGTATATACACTATAGTATATATACTAAGCTTCCATGTCATAAGATAACAGAAAGTGAAGTAATTGTTATATGATATTTCCCATTTGAATTGTAGATATGTATACGTGTCGGTGACAAGACATAATAATTAATATTATAAGCAATAACAACGAAACACGTACGAATTAATTCTAAGATGTTTCGATCACAAATGTCATTATAAAAATTTCGTACTTGATTTAAAGGTTAGAGTGTATGAGCACTTATGTTACGTATGCCGGGAAGTATAAAATATATTGAAATTTAATTAAAAAAAAAAGTTTCTTTAGAAGTATTTGCAAAAGCTAATCTATTTAAAAGTATTAGAGATATTGTCATTATTTTTTTATTTTGTAAGCTTATTATTAATATCAAAGCTTATGCGTATTAGGTGGAAAGCTAAGATTAAAAGTATAATGGGAATCGATAGCATGAGAGTTGGAGGAGCCAGATGTTCACCTCTTTTAGTTGGAGGACTTTTTATTGCGTGTTTAATGCTTATTTGTAACTGGTGGACTTTATCTTCTGAAAATTTAGATTTAGTGCGTCAAATAGATGAACTTAACGAGCAGCTTAAAATAAGGTAAAGATACTTTATTATATGGCATATTGCATGTACTAGAAAATATATCTTTTAGAAATAATTAGTATTATGCTATGGATATTGTATCAAATTATAATCCTTTGCTTCGAAAAGTTCATTAATAACAAATCAAATATTCGTATGAAATCTTACATGTAACAAAAGAGAAAATTATATCTTTTATAGTGCAGAAGATAGAGATCAGTGTGTAATATTACGCAGTAAATTAGAACAAAGATATAAACAAATGGAAGATGACATAGCTTATTTACATGTAAGATTAGAAAAGCAAAATGATTTAGAGAAAAAAAATGATGAACTTAAAGATTCTATAGCAATCTGTAAAAGTGAATTAGACTCATTGAATACATTAGATGCAAAACGAAAAGAAAATAAAAAACTTCAAGAAGAATTGGACAGGGTATGTTACTTCTTTTTTTTTTATATACAATACATTATATACAGCTATTAAGATATTAATAAAATAAATTCTATAGGTCAAAGATGAAATGGAAAAATTAAAGCTTGCTTATAATGCACCAGCTAATAATATTAAACCTGATCTTACATTAACACGTAAGTTGTTATTTACATGTTACAGTATCATAGCATTTTATTTTATATTTTAATTTTGTATGATATATTTACACATTTTAAACTATCCATATATTTTAATTCTATGAAAATTCTCTATTATCTTTTATTTATTATATTTTAATTTTATTAACATTTTTTATTAAATATACTTTATACTGAATTATTATCGCAAGGTTCTATATATATTGGGCAATTCCAATGTTAGTTAAAATAGACATTCTTATTTATTCAAATCGAATCAAGTTGTCATTTATAAAAAAGTAAATAAAAAAGTATCACCTTTTAATAGTTGACATAGTATTATAAGATATTCTCGGACTCTGCTGATTTAGCTACAAGAAAGGTCGTTGATGCTAGTCAGTTACATCTTGTTCGGGACTCCGCTATAAGAATATCTGTAGCTGGTCAGCGTGGTTTGAAGTACCATCAAATCCCAATTCTACCAACAGATCCACCTGGTGCTGTGCGCCTAGCTCCTCGTCTTTCAGTAACAATGTTAAAAGGTAGTGGTACTTTCCTCAAAATTCAGGGAAAGAAAGGAACTGCCATGAAAATCTATTAGCTTTGTTTTTCAATTTTTCCATAAAATAAATGACTACATTTCAATAAATAATCTTTTTTTTATCAATATAATTTTCCATGTTGAAATTATTTTAAAAATTGGTTGACCATTTTAAAAATGATATACAATTGAATCCTAGGAAATTTTTGATCAAAGAAATACATAGAACTATATACATTTATTTGTTGTTAAAATATATATGATGAATTTAAAATCGTAATAAATATTCATATAATATCAATTGAAATTTTATTATTATTTTATATATATTTATATATATATATATATGTATGTATAATGTGCGTATGTGAGATATTTATATATACATACATGCAGGGGTTCGACAAAATGATGGTAACACTCTTTTGATGGTGAAATAATTCTTTTTGAGTTGATATATTTATTGGAACAGTCTGTGGATGATTGAAAATATGGAATGATCATCTACGTATTGCAATCTTAATATCTAATATATTTTATATTAAGAAATGTAATGAAGAACTGTGTAATATGTCTGATCTTTACGGTGCATGTATTTTTTATTAAAATATGATGACTGAAATTATAGTAATGAATATTGATATAATATCAGTTTAAATGTTATTTTTATTTCATATATCTTTATATGTACTTGCATTATATATAAAAAAAATGCTATATCATTTCTTTTTTACAAGAAAATTAATATATATATATATATGATTTTTCAGCTAAAAGAAATATAGAAATAGAAAATGGCACGACTCAAGGACTAGAAAATGACGAAGTAGAAAAATATGGTAACAGGAAACTTTATATATATGCATTATAAAAGATATATTTTATTATTAAATAAATATATATTTAAACAAATATTTATTCTCAATTAGATATAAATAATCAAGGAAATGAAGCAGTAGTAACTGTTTCATATGTAGAAAAGAGAAACCATCAACTATTTAATCAATCGATGCATTAAATATCTCTGTGATATAAATATTTATTTACCGATGCCTTGTCAATTAAAGCAAATTAAATAATTTGTATAGTATTTCTAAGATAATGATAGATTAGTTTTGGAAATAATATTTAAAAGCTTCTAATGTTCTAACAGCTGGTCACAGTTATGCAATATAAGATTGTTAAGTATTATTATACTTTTTTTTTAAGAAAATATTACATCTATATTTGTTTTTATGTAAAATTGTGGAATAAAAAGATTAAGTACAATGTTATAATGATACAATGTATTTTCTCTTAGTGTCCATTTCTTTATACATTTCTGAAATAATATAATCATCTACAAATAACAAAGTATTTATTAATACGACAAATCAATAAATCAATTATGTTTAAGTATGGTAATACATAGCATGATATAAGCTCTAATGTACAAGTGTCATGTTATAAATTATATATTTGCAAAACGATACATAGTGATAGTAATTGTTAATGCTGCCGATCTATTTGCAGATTTTTTGCTAAAAATAATATATTATCTTCTTCTTTATTATATAACTAATTAATAAATTACTTAAATTTCAATTCACATTTAATAAAAGGACATTATGATTTACATATAATTATATTGCTTATGAGTACATTGTGCGTATTATAAAACGCATTATAAGGACAATTTTTATTTTAATATACACATTGTACATAAATAATATTCAAGCTGCATGATATAACACTATATTGATATCCATATAACAAAATGTAGAATTTTTTTGACTAGGACATTATTAAGTAACGACTAGATATTTATTCTGTAAATTCATGTTCTTTTTTTTTTTCTTACGTGGTAACTTATGATAAAACTGTCTTTAACATTAAAGACATCTCTTTTAAATATTCGTATATACCACAAGCCAACTAGTAAATTAAGGGATAGCCTACAACTGTTACATATTTACATATTATGATCTTTGGATTACTAAATGTTACATATACTAATGTAAATATGTGTCCTGATTGAAGACTGCCCCTTCCAAAAGTCCATACTTTTTTGTGCGACTTTTATATCTAAATTATAATTTTTTTTAATTTAAATTTTATACACAATTCTGATCGTTATATAATACCTAGTATAATTTGTATTAAATTTAGTATAAAAAATTATTCTCAATATTTATGTTGCCTTCTCATATAGGCCTTCATTTAAAGGAAGATAAATAGAATTTTTACATTTTTCATAAAAGTCAAACAATATATTAAATATTTATTTTATAAAATTTTCATTTAACGTTTCATATTCATTTATTTATATGCTATGCAATTTTAGATTTCCCATTTATGCATTCTGCAGCATACCAATAATATTTCTCTCTTTGGTTAGATAAAAATGTTAAGTGAAGTTATTAAATCTTTTTCATCTGATGTATTTTTTCATCAAAGAAAAAAACAAGAAAATTAAAAAAAATTAAAAAAAGAAAATATTGTCCCCTTCTGGAAATGCATATTAAGTATTTACTTCCTTGTTTTTCATATAATCAGCTCTTATAAATAATAAGAGCTTATATATTTGTCAACAGCCTTTGCGATGAGTAATATTTAAGAACAATGTGCTACATGTACGGAAAATGTCATGTAGAATGTATTGCTGTAATACCTGAAACTTTTAATTTATAGCGAAAGTGAATCTCTTATTACATTCTATGTTTAACATTGTTCTATTGGGCATGCTAGTTTGGACTGGTGTAACACAAATCTAATATACAAACATGCCACCTCAATATACGATTCACTTTCTCATTTCAAAATTACCTATGATGTAGGTTTGATGATAAGGCAGTGTGATGTTAGTAAATTATTAATTCCTAGGAAAGTACTCTAAAAATATAAAAATCATTAAAATCTTTTTCTTCGTTGTAATTTAGCCCAAAAGTAGTTACTTTTTTTTCTATATCTTTCACTAATGTAAAATATCTAATAAATTCCTTTGAAATTGGTTATTATTATGGAGAGTAATGATGGTGGTGATGATGTCTTCGTTTTCTTCTGTATATAAAAGCAAAAATTGAACGAAGACGCCACCAACGACTATGTTTGCGAACTGAATTACGTGATCTTTCCTTTGCACGTATTTGTCGAACTAATGAATAAAAAGCATCATCTATGAACTGCCGGAGTGCAGCAGATGTTTCATAAAATGGACAACCTAATTGTTCTGCAAGCGCTTTACCTTCTTCTGTTGATACCTAGTAAATGTTGCATTGAAAATGTTATGTTTCGATTGTATATTAAATATAATATACTTTACCTCTCGCTGATGCTGTAAATCAAATTTATTACCAACCAATACAAGTGGAATATGCTCGTTAGGCCGTACACGTGATATTGATTTACGATATTCTAAAGCTTCTTGGAAACTATGTTTATCTGTTACAGAATAACATATCATGAATCCTTCACCACACCTCATATACTGATCACGCATTGCAGTAAATTCTACCTGGAATAAAGAACATATAATATATATATGATATATAAAATTACTAAGAAAATTAAATTTATCCAGTTTAATGATAAAAAATATCAGACCTGTCCAGCAGTATCTAAAATATCTAAAAGTGCTGCTTCTCCATCTATTACAGCCTGTTGTTGGTACGAATCCTCTGTTAAAAGCAACAATATATTAAATACAAAATACAATAAAATATAATTAAGTTAAAGTTAAAGCAAGTAAAATAAGAACACATCTTACCTATTGTTGGATCATGACATTCGAGGAAACTATGACTTACGAATTGCAAAGTTACAGCTGAAAAGAAATCTCTATTAATGTACATTATAAGATATATCAGATTCTATTTCACTTTATCATATATATATATATATATATATATATATATGTATATATATATTTTAAATTGATACTTGAATCAATACCTGATTTTCCAACACCACCATCACCTAAGACAACTATCTTGTAAACTCTAAGCCCACCTCTAGTAGTAGGCTGTGACACTACCGACATATTGCCCTTGCCGTTTATTGTTGCATTTTTTTCTTGTATAATGTCAAGTGACATTGTAAAAAATTTGTGCGTGTCGAAAATGTTACCTTTTTGCCACATCTATTCACCATCGAATTTTTTTTAATACGACCGACATATTTGATCGAATAATAATTTACTTTTTAATAGACACCCCAACTCCATTTTATTAAAGCAAATGAGATTCATGTTTAATCTCGTCTGCGAGATGTTACATTGCAACGTTTCTTTCTAGGCTTTTTCAAGGGCTAATATTTAAACGAATCATTTAAACGTATCCTCTTTTACAGTTAGGCAAGGCATGGCTGAAAAGCACGGCCCTGACACAACGTTCACGACGATCCACGACCATCCACGACACGACTCCGGACCAAAGTATATATTGACACATATTAATATATATAAATAGTAGCGACATCTTAAGATATTTCGATGAACTTATCTATCAATCAGTTCGATCATTATTAAGGTTGTTCACCATCTATCGCTCGTACCTTGAGCGACTTCAGCGACAGGTATGGACGAAATATGAACTATAAGCGCAATAGGAGAAACACTGGTCTCTACTGTGCGTGTTATTTTCTTAAAATAATAGTTTATTTTATTTCGTATATACATGTTACATCGTTCAAATAATTATGAAATTTATTCCTAAGCCCCATTAGCATGTACAACTGTACACGTATAACAATATAATAAATTATATTAAGAATAATGTATATAATTAATTGTAAACGAAGTATCCATTCCAAAAAGTTTATTGGTAATGGTAAACATTATAAATTTAAGAATACAGTAAGACTCACATTATTTTTCTATACTTACTGTGCATAATACAACTAATCTTTTATCTTACATGATTTTCAATGAGAATCTTTATTTTCTAATAGTTTTTCTGGATATTCCTTGTAATACCATTCTAAGAATTCTTTTTTACGTTGTTCTCGTCTTGCAAAATATTTAGGATACATCGCTTTTTCAATTGGATCCCAATTATCTAATACGGAATCTGGTGTATAGCTGTCTCTTTTATAGGCAACACCTCCCGGTGACTCAGGGAATGCATACGGTTGATAATGTTGTTTTTGGAATAATTCTTCTTCGCCTTGGTTTAAGAGATGTTTTGCTAGCCTTAAATCTGTTATTTCTGCATTTTTTTCAAAGCGTTGGCGAAGTTTTAAAGCCTCATATCTAAACAAGAATAAAAAAGAAACAGAAACCAATAATCTTATGATTAATTTAATATTTTTTTGTAATGATTATTATAATATTTTTTACAATAGTGTCATTATACGTGTTATACATATATAATGATAGGTTATATAAAAATCTAAATATTTTATATATATATATATGATATATAACAAATCTAAATATTATATATATATATATATATATATATGTATATATTATATTAATATTATAAATTACTAATACCTGTATTCAAATACATTGGTACTCCAATCTCTAACACATAATAAAGCTCGTTTATATAAACTGCAAACTTTTTGAGAATGAGATATAATTCCGGTTGGTAATTGTGCCATATCTTTTAATTTTTCAATTCAACTTTTTCGTAAATTATAAGATTACATGATCAGAATGATCTATATCTATATCGTCTTTAACCTAAAAATCCAAGAGTATTCTTAGGTTCATATTTGGATAATCAATGCTGCGACATCTGCTAGATTTCTCTCGAAATTTTACACAGTGGTAATATATTTAAATTTTCCTTTCAAGTACTTCTATTTCTAAATACATATAATTTTTTTGTTGCAAATTCATAAACAATTATTACAATAGAAAAACTTCAAATATAAAAATGTTTATTCTTATAATAATGATATATATATATATATATATATATACATCAAGTAAAATTAATGCAACATATAAAATTTATCGATACTTGCATTTTGTTATAAAATTATTGAAAAATACTAAGGAAATAAGATGTTTAACAAATGGGAATTTATCAAGTTCAATATTGTTGTCAAATATATGACGGAAATGACGTTGATAATTGAAGTAATACGATTGGTCAATCGATTGTAATTTCCCAAATATATAACGAGATATAATGATACGATAACTTGCACGTGATTGGCCAATGATAAACGAGTGGCATTTGTTCTCTTCCTATAAGATTTTGTAACAATTTATATTAGTTGATTATTATTTATAACTAAAATATTTAAACGATTGATAAAGGATAGAATATACTTGGTTGTTTTGAATGAATAAATTTTTTTTTATTTCACATCTTTTTAATTGAACCGACGAATTTAGATAAGACACATTTGAAATTGAAATCTTATTTGTCTTATTTCCGGTTAGAAACTGCGACGGAACTATAGTAAGCGTTAAGCGATGGCGTTACCCAAACGATGTGGTCGTGTGCAGTTGTCGTTTCATTAACGGACCCTTTATATTTCTAGCGGCAGAGCAATTTCTGTGGATTTGAGGTACTTCACAAACTGTTCACGACCGATTCTTACCGAGCGACTTTATGCTCAAGCGCAAGATACGTTATTCGAATATAGAGTATCTTCAAACTTGTATACGGTAGAAATGATGCGACGTAGAAAAGTTAATCAGAATTTTCATTTTTGTCGCGTTATGCGGATAAAAATGGAAGATTATTTTGAAAATATATTTAAAATTTGTACATCGTATACATCAAACTTGAAATGATACGGAGCGGTTATTTCATATATACTTTATACATGTCCATATAGATTTTGAATACATTTTATATATTTATTTGTTTTGTCTTTCTTTTTTTATTTGTTTTTCAGATAGTAACAAACCGTTCCTGAAAGGTCCATCTAAAATAAGTATAGAAGATGATGCCAACAATGCCACCGGATTCTCATAAAATTTCTTTGAAAATAATCGAGGCTATTAAGCAACATCCTGTTCTCTATAGCTCGGAAGTTAAGGGATCTTCCATTAAGCTTCAAGAATTTAAACAGAAAGTTTGGAAACGTATTTCCGATGAACTTGGTCTTGATCGTAAGATTAATTATATAGAAATTCTTTTTAATTGCATATTGTGACGATATGTGACGTAATAAAACTTATATCAATATTATTTGTATTATATAGCAACTTGGGTAAGATTAAGATGGAAAAATCTACGGGATACCTATTGTCGCATCTTAAAGTACAAAAATAAGACTGAGAAAGGTGTTAGAAGAAAGAAATGGATTTTTGAAGATCATCTAAGTTTTTTAAAATTTCCGTAAGTTTCTAAACGATATAGTAGATACATATATATATATATATATATATATATATATATATATATATATATGTATATATATATATATATATATGTATATATATATACATATATCTATATAGATATATATATAGATATATATAGATATATATATAGATATAGATATATATATATGTATATATATATGTATATGGTATACCATATGTAATTAATCGAATATACTTGATTAGATACGAATCAGATTATCAGCCACAAAGTATAGAATTATCAGAAGAATACATACAAGACATAAATGCAGGTGGAATAAGTTCTGAAGGTCTTCTTGAACAATTAGAAGATCGCAATGATGAAGATTATAGCGAATATTTAGAGGTATTAGAAGAAACAACGGCCGATCCAATTTTAGTGGATACAGATAATTTAGACATATTAAATACCAGTGATCAACATTTAGGAGAAGATATACAAATAGAAAGTGACCATATACAACAAAATCATCAAGATGTAGATACTTATGTTCAACAAATACAATCAAAATATAGAAAGATAAGACCGAAGAGGTTAAAGGTGGAACATCCGTCTAGTACAGAGGTGCCTAATATGTATAGTATTTTAAAGACTCCTTCGAAAACTAAAAACGTGGTCTCTATTGATAACAGTACTATAACTACACCTATTTTCATAACCAGTTCATCTTCTACAACTACACCTACGACGCCTATAAAAGGATTAAATAATGTTCAAGAAAATGGAGAAAGGAATCTAGAACAAGTTTATCTAGCGCCGGAAGGCAAAAGCAGTATAGAACTGTTTTTTGACAGTATGGCACAAACAGTCAAGAGATTACCGCCAAAAGCACAAGCCGACATAAAAATGAATATTTGTAAAATTGTTACAGAGGCAGAGGTACGATTTTCGGGACAAAATACGGCACAAAGTACGCAACAATTTATAACACCGCCGGGCATGATTCCAAAACTGGTATTGATTCCTTGTAATATGATAGATCAACAGAACAATAAAGGTTGACAGTTTCTAATTTGTTTAGATGCCATCGCTAGAAGAACTTACAGTTGAAAATGTTTCTTCATTTTTATGGAATATTAATATCAAGTTTTTCCTCGTTCGAAGATTTTTTATTTTAATAAAGCATTTTTTGTGTGCAGGCTGTATAGAATATAAAGAATCCTGTTATTAATATTTGTATACTTTTTGTACAAAATCTATATATAATCGAACCATCAGAAATGTTATTTTTTTCCTGTGCTACTTTTAGTAAAAGTACTGAACGTGTTTTATATTTTTAATCATATATATTTATGATGCTGTGTCTTTCTTTGATTATTTTAATTTGTTAATCGGAAAAACTTTCAATCATGACTATAGAATATTTATTTCAATTAAAAATGAAATATTGAGGGATGCAGAGAAAGAGAGATGCAGAGAGTTGATTGAGAAAGCTTCGGATAAATTAATAAAATCGTAAAACGGAAAATTTGAAATGTAATGAGTTAAATCATTTTTGCTGTTAACAGATTAATACGACATAGTAAGGGAAAGTAATTTAAGTTGTATATATATATATAATAAGTCTATTGTAAATATCGAAAAACACATTCGTCTATTGTGTATTAAACAGTTTTTATTAAATTTATATGATGATAATAATAATAATAATAATAATAATAATAATAATAATAATAATAATAATAATAATAATAATAATTCTAATAATAATAATAATAATAATAAAAATAATAATAATAATAATAATAATATAATTATTATAATATTATAATAATATAATTATAATAATAATAATAATAATGTTTAAATAATTGATGTGTTTGAATAATAAAATGTATTCATTATACACAATAATGAACATTCATTATAATACACAAAGAAAACATGATTGTTTTTTAATTAAAAATATTAACAATAACAGAGATAAATTTATATATATACATATATATATATATATATATATATATATTTGTGTTTGTGTGTGTGTAAAATAATAGATATTTATTAAAAATAATAGAGAAAAAATGGACAATAATGAACATTAAAATAATAGCAAAAAGAAGTATTAAAAATATATTATTTATCAAGTTAGGAAGTTATTTGGAATATCTTTTTCTTATCTTAATTTTTCGTTTTGGCAAATATATATATATATATATATATATATATATATATATATATATATGTATATATATATATGTATATATAAATCTTTACTGTACCATGACAAGATTTCCGCTTTGTTGGAAATAGGAGAGTATATGGACGATAGGAAAACTGATCGTGTGTCCCACTTTGGTCCTTGCGAGAAAAGCTTGGATTACACATCATGGGGGCGAAGTAGTTCTTAATGGAAGCTCGACCTCCACCCGGTATCACATAGTCCGTGCAAACCTAATTGGATAGAAATGCAGCGAAACCGTTTTGCGTACTTTGCGGGATACCCGGACTAATTCGATTACTTTCGTGTCAGCCCTTCGCACCCACTTGTCATATTCATAAACATTCATTACCATCCTTCATAAATGCAACGCAAACAAAATCGATCATTCCCTTAACGCATATCTACATTATTAATTAATAAGAACTTTAACAGAAGAATGTCATTCTTCATATACATACATACATCATACATACATACATCATACATACATCATACATACATATATATACATGTATATATATATGTTTATGTATATGTATATGTATATGTATATGTATATGTATATGTATATGTATATGCATATGTATATGTATATGTATATGTATATGTATATGTATATGTATATGCATATGTATATGTATATGCATATGTATATGTATATGCATATGTATATGTATATGTATATGTATATGTATATGTATATATATATAGCCTTGGGATCAAGTACATATGCTTTCTATCAGCACGAAAGTTTAAAAGTAAAAGGCCACTGTTATCGATAAAAATACATTCTCAATGTTAACTGTTATATCGGTGATAGTATCATTCAGAAATTACCATGTTTTATTCAAACTCTTGAATTGTTCAAAAGTACTATTTTAGTTAGGTCATTTCCGTTAAAGAATATTTTTTTTCTTTTTTTCTTTTTTACTTTTCATACTTATCGCTAAAGTGATGATCTATCTTTTTCTTTTTTTTTCTCGTTCGTTCGACAATCGGAATAAATTCGCGACGATAATTTATTAAATATCATTTAGAATACGTACGACTCTTTAATTTCCTTTCTTTTAAAAACGACGAGTTTCACTTGTTATTAATTATTTGTCATATCTATTTAGTAAATCGATTAATTATATTTAAATAATAGTTGTTTTTTTAACGCTGATAATAATGTCTTTCGAATTATTATACGTTTTGTTCGAATCGTTCAATTGTTTGAATAAGATTATTTTAATTAGGTCATTTCGTTAGGATATATTGTTTCTTTTTATTTTATATATCATATATATCTATACACACACACACATATATATATTCCTAATGGTTTATAACTTTTAAACAGGAGCATTTACTTCATCCTTCTTTTTTTTTCTTCGTTTCGTTTCATTTTTCTTTTACCGTAAAAAATTGCGATTTAATAATCGTCTATCTCCTTGTGATAATTGTCATTATTAAATATTGATAATTATATATTAATATAATAAAAATATCTTATAATAATATATATATATTAATAAAGATATCTATTTTTTTTTAATTATATCGTTCACAAAGACAATCTTTATCACTCGTCATTAGAATTTTTTCATGACATTAATCACTCAAAGTAATTATATCAAAACGTTTTGTTATTGCATTGATCGATGTTATGTATATATTGCATCTAATGTATGTATATGTAAGTAAAAGCTATCGTTGTCTTCTACTTTGCCGAGTTATCGATTGCGATAGACTAGAGCCGGTCTGACTAGATGCAGAGTCGACTACTAGAGAGGAGAGCAGAATAATCAGATTCATAAATACATACTTACCATACATACATACATACATAGATACATATATACATAGATACATAGATACATAGATACATAGATACATACATACATAGATACATAGATACATGCATACATAGATTAATAGATACATACATACATACATACATACCTACATCATACATACATAGATACGTACATACATACATACATAGATACATAGATACATACATATATACATACATACCTACATATATATATATATATATATATATATATATATATATATATACGTATATACCATACATATAAATTTCCATAGATTCCTTCACGATCTTATTATGGTATATACAAGATCGATCTTACTATATTGTACGATTGTTAAGATTTTATAATTGTTATCATAGTTATGACTGTTATATTTATACCTACATAAGTACGTATGTACGTACACACACACACACACACATATATATGTATATATATTTTTCTTTTGCACAGATATTTTTATAATCTCGTTATGCTATATATATGATCGATCTTATTACATTATATGATCGTTAAAATTTTTAAATTGTTTAATGATTTTACGATTCTTATGGTCGTTGTTATATTATACGTATTTACATAAATCACATACATACGTACATATATGATTTTATCGTACATATATCTTCATCATCTCATTATGGTGTATACAAGATCAATTTTATTATTTCATCCTTTTATTATTTTTATGATTGTTATTGTATTAACATATCATACATTCATATGTAAATCATACATATTATTTTTCTATAGAACAGGTGGCGTTAAAGTATGACCTAAAGTACTTTATATACTTACAATTAAAATTTACATACAACATACATACATACATACATACATACATATGTATAACATAGAATAAAATACTCTTGGTCGCGATAAATAAACGAACAGACGAATAAATATCATATCTATGTAATTAAAGAGGAAGGACTCAGTGTATCGACTTATACATCATTTAATTTATTTATAATAATAGCAAGCGAAGAGAGAAAAAAAAGAAAAGGCACGGAGGAGAGAGAGAGAGAGAAAGAGAGAGAGAGAGAGAGCGAGGCTACAATGGGTGTCTCTCTCTCTCTCTCTCGAAAGGGTACTCTCGAAACTAATGAATTAATGAATTTCCGAATTAATGATATGCGAAATGTAAAGTGTTGGATCATTTAGTAAGTCGTTTGAAGTTTTCATCTGGTTTGTCTTCGAGAAGAAAAAAAAGAAGGAGAGGAAAAAGAAGGAGGACAAGAAGAGGAAGAGGAAGAAGAAGAAGAAGAAGATGATGAAGAGGAAGGAGGAGGAGGAGAAGGAGGAGGAGGAAGAGGAGGAGGAGACGATATCGGCGTCGTCACGGCGAAGTGCTTAGCATCACGAGGAAACACTCGAAATAGAGGTGGTTAAGTAGAAGATCGAGGAAAAGCTCACACTGCGGATTATACACAGTTACGATATATGTATGTATATATATCGTTCTTTCGTATATAAGGCGGGACCTCCGCATTCGAATTCGCCAGGGTAAACAGGTTTCTAGGTCATCTTCGAACAGATTTTTGGCATGTGAACGTTAACGGAGATCTCTCTCTCTTTCTCTCTCCCTCTCTCTCTCTCTCTCTCTCTCTCTCTCTCTCTCTCTCCTTGGATTGGCTAGTTTGTGAAATTTCGAGAAGCCAACGGCCCAGCTCTGCGTATAACGCGAATACTCTTGATTATCGAGAGTCAGCCAAGTTCTTTTAGGGTTTCATTTTCTATAACGGGTCACGCTATCTCTCACTGATCGGTCTTTACTCTCTTTCTTTTAGTTTATTTATTTTTATTCGTTTATTTATTTTTTTTCTATCTTCCTTCCTTCCTTTCTTTCTTTTTTCGGCCTTCGTTTTCTCACTTCGTTAAGTACATCCTCGTCACGCACGGATACTCTAGTAGCTCAGCCCTTTATTAGGTTTCGTTCCATTGTGATTTCGGCTAACAGTGCAATGGCCTCTTATTTGTAACGTGTGTGTGTGTGTATGTATGTATGTATATATGTGTGTATGTATATATATTTCTCTCTCTCTCTCTCTCTCTCTCTATCTCTCTCTGTCTTTCTCTTTTTCTCTCAAATCTTGATCAGAAGTTATACTGGGTGGGCCAAAAGATCTTAAGGTGAGGTGGGGGGGGGATGGGTCAAAGGATTTTAGGTCGGTCAAAGGATTTGAAATGGGTCAAAAGTTTCTAGATCATCTTGGAAATCAACCTGTTATTTTTTTTGTCAGATCTCACAACCACAGGACCAACTTGGAAGATTCTTATAAGACCGAGAGGCGTCAAAAGTGAGTATGTAGGAAAACGTGTTAATTGATATTGAAAAATGACCTTAGGGAAACGCTTTTGGCCCACCCAGTATATATATATATATATATATATATATATATATATATATATATACATATAGCGAACTAATTTAGCCGGCCAAATTTATCGGCTTTTCTTAAACATTCTTGCTGGTACTCTTGCTCATTCTTGCTCCCATCAACAGTTTCTTCTTCGTCATTTATAGACTACCAAGGTTTAGTAGAGTTTGCTCGTAAAGCTTTCCTCTCACAGGTCTTTGACAAAAGGCTCGCCCGTTGCCTTGGCGTAATTTATCTCGTAGAGACCTAAGGTACCCGTAGCGAAAGGTCACGCCGATGGTTTGGCGTTATTATAGATGATAATGATCGAAAACCGAACAAGTTTTAAACCTCTTTATATATCTATATATCTATCCATCCATCTATCTATTTATGTTATGTATTTATGTATGTATGTATTTATGTATTTATGTATATACGTACCTACCTACATCTATATACGTATGCATTTATGCGCGTGTGTTGTGCCGTGCCGTGCAGTGTTAACGTTATCGACGACGAGGGCAAAAGAGCAAGCTTATCGGGAAAAGTCTACTGACCCATATTATCGAACTACCAGCTTTAAAATCAATGTTGGATTCGTTAGGAATGCGAACGACGTTCAAAACATATTCTCTCCTCCGTTAAGCGTATCCTCGTAAAATTTTTTCGAACTAACGACAACGATGAGGTTATATCCCTATAAAACTTTTAGAATTCCGTTTGCTTGGAGAATTTAACAAAAAAAAAAAAAAAGAATCTTCCTTCCCTCCTCCCTCCTTTCCTTCCTCCTTCCTTACTCCCTCTTTCTATTCTTCTTCTTCTTTCTTTTGCTTTTTTTAAAAATGTTTCTTTCTTTTTTTTTTATTATATCGTAATTATATTTACGAACCGATATTACAGTCGAGATTATTACGGAAAGGATATTTTAACTGGGATTAGAAAATATTCTTTTCATGAAAAAATGCAAACACGGACAACGAGTACATGGGTTAGTCCATGGGGGGGAAGAAGGGAAAAGGGGTGGGCGAGGAAATAATCGAATCCTTTGAATTCCTATGTTGAGCTTCGACGTTATTTGGGTCACCTAAATATAATTTTATCTTCAATTTTGTATTATAATAAATTACGTGAAATGATCTAAACGTGGAAGTAGTAAAAAAATAAAAAAAAAATAAAAAAATACTAAAAGGAAAATTATAAAAGAATTTTGAAACGAACGGTAATTCGTCAGAAGGATCTGTTACGGGATGTAATTGGAATCTTTTGGATTAACTCGACGTCATTTTTTTTCTTTTTTTTTTTTTAGAACGACGTGTTCTAATAAGATATTATTATTATTATTTTTTTTCTCCCTATTGAAAACTAGTTTCAGCGGAATATAATAACCGTGTGAAATAACGCGTATATATATATATATATATATATATATATATATATATTTTTTTTTATTAAAAAAGAAGACAAAAAAATATGACGCAAGAGAGAATTTAAACCATTCAGAAAGGTTTAAACCTTTTGCATCATAATTATTTTTTCGAGCATTGTCTCACTAAACTCAAAGTTAGATTTAATTTAATTTTTTTTTTTCTGCTTTTGATATATCTCATCTCTCTCTCTCTCTCTCTCTCTCTACCTCTTGTTTTTTTATTGACACGTAACATTTAGAAAGAAATATTTGGAATAAAACTATTCTTTACTGATTTGTTAAATCATATCATTCTATTAAACTAAATAGAGTGTCATACGTCAGAGATGACTCAAGAGTTCTACAGAAAAATACTGTTGTCGCGTCAGCGGTGACTTCATAGTGCTAAAGGTTAAGATTCCATTCATTTTTTTTTCTTTTTCTTTTTTTCTTCTTTCTATTCCTCCTTCACAAGCCATCAACATTAAAAATTATGTCTCATTATTTCATTATCAAGTCTATCAAATGTTTCAATATCAACGTAGATACTGTATTATAAACATCATCGCGAGCGTAATAAAACCGTCCTTGCATTAGATTAAAACTTTGGCATTGGATTGTCAACGACGTTACTTGACAGACCCGTCGTTTCGAACCGACGGATTATGAATAGAAAACAAAATAAAAAAATAAAAAAATAAAAAAAAAAACAAATAAAAGATCGATAGCATACGATATTCGACCGTACGTAAGTTTGTCGAATGATTTCATTCAAGGATTATATCTCGTATGAATACGATTACTGTTACTTACAAATCTCATGACGCGATTATATCTCGTCATTCTATAAGATTAGACTTTGACGTTAGATTACCGCGATGTAGAGTAAGACCTTTTCATTTCATTTCATTTCATTTCATTTCATTTCATATCTAGGCCAAGGGGGTTAAGATTAAAAAAAAAAGAAAAAAGAGAAAAATAATGGAAGGAAAAGAAAACGGCAAGTAAAGGGATATGAAAAAAAAGAAAATAATAATAATAATAATAATAACAATAACAATAACAATAACAATAATAATAATAATAATAATAATAATAATAATAATAATAATAATAATAATAATAATAATAAACAAAAAGACAAGACAAGAAAAGAAAAGAAAAGAAAAGGAGAAACAAGGAGATCTTAGTGAAAAGGGTTTGAACGTTTCGTTTATAATAACTCGGCGTAGAATCAACAATTATTCTTATTTTCCGAAGAAGCGAAAGAGAGAGAGAGAGAGAGATAGAGAAAGGTCGACATGCCAAGCATCAATTAGTTGGAATATCGATTAACGAGATTCCCTTGTAACATCGAAAGTCGATGATTGAGGAATAAAGAAGGTAAAGGGAGAGATAGATAGGGCTGATATAAGGTGAAGGGAATCGATCAGATCGAGGATCATCTATAAGACGAATTTTTGAAGGGTTATGGGGGAGGGAATGGTAGAGAAGGCAGGAAGGAAGGAAGGAAGGAAGGAAGGAAGGAAGGAAGGAAGGAAAGAGAAAGGAAAGAGGCACGTGGCAAATCTTTTTCTCTCTCTCTCTTTTTCTCTCTCTCTCTTTTTCTCTCTCTCTCTTTTTCTCTCTCTCTCTCTCTCTTTCGTGCACACACACACACACACAACACACATACTTACTCGCTCAATCTTACCTACTCACTAACACTCACAGAATGATTCCTCAAAAGCAGAGGGAGAGAAGGAGAAGGAGAGAGAGAGAGAGAGAGAGAGAGAGAGAGAGGGAGAGAGAGAGAGAGATGCGAAGCGCGAGTGTCCTTCGACGAGAGTACGATCGATGCCGCTTTTATCGCGAGACCCGTCGTGCTCCGAAGCTAACGAGCGAGCGAGCTAGCGAGCTAGATGCCTAACTTCTCTCTCTCTCTCTCTCTCTCTCTCTCTCTCACAACACACACACACACACACACACACACACACACACACACACACACACACACACGCGAGCTAAATGCTTTTATTTTCCTCTTAAAGATATTCCACCCTTGAATATAGAGACGTTCTACTGGCGTCGAAGGTAAACTCTCATTGGAGATGCCAAAAAAGACACGCACGCACGCCGCGACTCGTGGGCGGCAGGTGAGCTACGGTAAAATAAGAGTAAGAAAAAGAGAGACGGGTAGATAGTTAGATAGGTAGTTAGATAGATAGAGATGGAGGGAGGGTGGGAAGGAGGTAGAGGGGGATGATGACGAAGAGAGGAGAAAGAGGATTGACGCGCGTGGGCGGCTGGCCATGGAACGATACGTCGAGCGTAGTTTGCTTCTAGTAGGAAAAGTGGGAAAAGCTACCGAGGGAGAGAGAGAGAGAGAGAGAGAGAGAGAGAGAGAGAGAGAGGGAGAGAGGGAGAGATAGAGATAGAGATATATACGAGGACGATAAAAGGGGTAGGTGGGTGGGTGTGCGGGAAGGAAAAGCCGAAGGTGGTGGGATAACGAGTCGAGTCGAGCCGAACCGGCGCGGTTCTGGCACATGCGCGCCTTTTCCGGATTACCCGTACGGCCTTTTAGACACGGCAGTCCAATTGAGACCGCTCTACCGTACGCACCGTTCACTGATTCTCACCTAATTCGGACACACACGTACACACGCACGCATGCACGCACACACACAACACATACACAAAAATCCCTGGCGGTCCCTCTCCCTTTCGTAAATTAGACTATCTCGGCGTATGCCTCTTTCTTTTTCTATCCATTCATCCATCCATTTATTTCTCTCTCTTTATTCGTTATTTTCTATTCATTCATTCTCCCATTCTTATCCGTTCATTATCTATCTCTCGTCCAAATTATTATTCGTTCATCCCTCTATTACTTATTATTATTATTATTATTATTATTATTATTATTATTATTATTATTATTATTATTATTATTATTATTATTATAAGTAGTAGTATTCGTCTCTCATCGTCACCGACGACGAATAGTCTAGGAGGATTTGTTGTTTTTTTTTTCTTTTTTTTTTTTTCACAGGAGTAGCGTGCGAGCGAGCTCGTAACTCGAATCTACCTTTGCTCACGCGCTATTGCTGTCGCTCAAATTATTATTATTGTCGTCGTCGTTGTACTGCCGTTGCTTCTACCCTTGCCGATGTTGCTGTTCCTTTTATGCGAGGGCGGGAGAGAGGGGGAGGAGGAGAGGATGCGTGATGCGGGGTTGGGTCGTCGATGAGATCATTATAATACGTCGTCGTTGTTGTTGGTGGTTCAACGACGTTGACGTTAACAACGACGACGTATTGGGGTGGGTGCGTTCGTTATGATACTTGGTTCGTATTAACAAGAGAGATCAGGAAGAAAACGGCGTGCCGTTTTAGAAAAAACAAAAAAAAAAAAAGAAAACAAAGAGAGAGCGCAAGAAATAGACTCAGATCAGTTAATCGTTGTTATCATTATTATTATTATTGTTGTTGTTGTTGTTTGCTGTTATTCTTATTATAATTACTGGTAGATATTATTATTGGCGATAATTGGTACAATGGTATTAAAAAAAATGTCGAGCAATTATCTGTTTATTCGCGATCGTTTCGTTGCCTTTGACGCCTCTCGTCGT
>OU426874.1:747500-757500 GCA_911387685.1 Dolichovespula media | reverse complement strand
TCCTTTTTTTTTTTTTTTTTTTAAATCACCCAAGAGAGATCATCCCCAGTACTATCCCCAGATCCTTCTACGAGATCAAAGATCCCTCTTATTATATTTTTCTTTTTTATTTTTCTTATTTCTCTCTCTCTCTCTCTCTCTCTCTCTCTCTCACTCTCTTTTTTTCTTCTTTTTTTTTTTTTTTTAATCTAAGCAATTATTTCGACCTCTCCTTAAAAAGACTATTTTGCAAATATATTTACTATCTCTTCTTTTCTTTCCGTCACTCTCGCATATTAACGTTTTATTTTTTTCTTCCTTTTCCCTTTTGTTTTCTTTACCGTTTTATAAACGAACGATTTAACTGTTAGAGGAGAACAAAGTCGGTCAATCGGTAAGGCGTACTACATCAAACAGTTTCATTCCGTTTCCGGTAAGAACGATACCAAGAGCCCAGAGCTCTTTCTCATCGTGTGATCGTTCTTCTTTATCTCTTTTCATCCTCCATACTTGGGTGTATACGTATACATGTATGTATGTATATATATATATATATATATATGTATGTATGTATGTATGTATGTATGTATGTATGTATGTATGTATGTATGTATGTATGTATGTATGATATGTGTATGTATGAATGTATGTAGGTCGATCGACCCACGTACCGGTTCGAGACTTATCCAAACGTGTCGTTTCGATGTCTTATGCTAAGAGCAGCTCACATATCGTTTTGCATTCGTTTGCAATTTCAAGATTTTCTTTATATCTTCCTTCTTTTGTTTTCTTTTTACTCCTCTTATTTATTTCTTTCCCCTACTTTTCATTTCTTTTTTGTTTTTTCCTTTCATTCCTTCAGCCGCACGAAATATTTTCTTTTTGTTTTGCCCTCCGCACAGGTCTCTCTCTCTCTCTCTCTCTCTCTCTCTCTCACACTCACTCTCTCACTCTCTCTATAGGTATATTTCCAATGGGTTCGTTTAGACATTTGAAAGAATAATAGATAATGTAATGAAGTTTTTCGTTATGCGAGCTTGTTGTTATCAGCGATAGTGTTCAAGATTAGAAACAATTTCTTCGGAATAAGAAGAATCATTATCGGATCTGTTAGAATGTTGATAATTTTTTTCTTTCTTTTTTCTCTCCTTTTCTTTCCTTTTTTTTTTTTTTTTTTTTTTTTTAAAAAAAAAAAAGATTCTCGTAAAAGTATCCATGACGTATTGTCATATATATATTTTTTTTTTCGTTTTACAGATTTAATTTTGTCACAGTCACGTTTCAATCGTTTCGGTATATATCACTACGAATATTTCTATTACATGTAACTTCATGTACTATTCGATATTTATGAAAAGTATTTAAATCGCTACGTAATCGTCGTCGTGTAAACGTCATAACCACACAACAGATACGAAATATTAGAGCATTAAAAAAAAATGACACAAACGTGTACAATAATATATATGTATATATATTTATATATACACATATATAATTAGGTCGTCAAGGATGAAATTTGTAGGAAGGAAAAAAGGGGGGGGGGCAAAGTTGATCGATAAATTACAAATTTCGCCCTTCTATTAATAATTAATTTCATCCTTTATTTAACAAATTAATTTCATCCTTAATTAATACGTACATACGTGAATAGATCTTTCGAAATGTAAACCTCCCCAAAAGAAAAAAGAAATTAAAATCAGAAGAAGAAAAAAAACAATCCGTAAAATTTCTATAGATAGATCAGCGTTTCCTTCTATTATCTTTTCTCTCTTTCTCTCTCTCTCTCTCTCTCTCTCTCTCTCTCTCTGTCTCTTTTTTATCATTTCGTAATCTACACCGACGATACGTTTATTTATTTTTTTTTTTCCCCCCGACGTGTAGACACCGTCAAACTCTTGATATTTATTGAAAGCAAGCTGCCATCACCGGAGGGTGTCGCGGAGGTCGGTGGGAGACGGGGTCGGAGGGTATTGGAGAGGGTGTCGGAGGGTGTCAGAGGGGTGTCGGAGGGTTGTTCGAGGCGGCTGCGGGAGGCCGTCGTCGTCTCGTTCGAGTACTTTGGCACGCCGTTATAATTCAACGTTTTATCACGCGACCTACTACTTTGAGATATTACCGCTGTCTTATTGATCCGTCCGACCGTGCGCTTGGCCTTTAAAATTGTCCAACTATCAATATTATATAGACGTATCGATGCGCCCGAACTTGATATCTTTTCCGTGCCTCAGAGGTTTTATCCTTTACTTCGCCATGTTTTTTCATACCTACTTTTATGTTACCCGCTTATACACGGTGTCTTAAAAAGGTTCTTAAAAGGTCCGATCAAAAGGTTTAACGAAAGAAACGTTTGTAGTTTTACATTTTTATTGTAATAAAATAAGACGAATAAATATAATAAATACAAAAGAAAATTAAAAAACAATATATATATATATGTATGTATGTATGTATATGTTATTAGTCTTAAAAATTTCGGGAAAGAAAGAAAGAAGAAAGAAAACAAATTTTTTTTATTAGGAACATTTTTTGATCCAGATAGAAACATTTAGAACACACCAGGCTGTATCCGCGTACATATATATACACGCACTCATATATATATATGTATATATATATATATATATATATATATATATATACATATATATATGTGCGTGCGTGCGTGTGTGTATATATATATATATATATATATATATATATGTAAGGTAAGAAAATACAAACGAGTTAACCCGTTAACGTTAAAACGACTAAGATTTATACGATCGTAACCAGGGCTATTGTAATCGATGACTTTGTTCTTGGAAAAGCACTGGAGCCTAGGAGGTGTTTATAGGTCGCGAGCTAAATGTTTTTCGTTTCTACGTGTTCACGGTTTACTTGTTTTACTTCCTTCACTGTAGTTCCAACTAGAAGACCCTGGTCTGTCTACTTACGTCTTTATCTACTTTCTTCTTCTTCTTCTCGTTCTCTCTCTCTCTCTCTCTCTCTCTCTACCTTTGAACTCGGTCAAATTGTACTTCGTTTTTATTTTTATTTGTATTTTTATTCTTATCTTCATTTTAGTTTTTCTTCTCTTTCTTTGTTTTTTTTCCGTAAACAAACTTTTTCGTACACGCTTTCACAAATGCAGTTGTAAATTTTTTGAATTGAATCGTTTGTGAAAAAGTTCGTTAAAAGGGAAGGACTAATCGAATGCGGGACACGTAATTGAAGTTTGAATGTCAGGGTAATCAGAAAATAAGTCTTGTTAACGTCAGGAATGTGTATGGCCGAGCGAAAAAACATGTTGAGGCTTCTTCCAATGGCTTTACTTCCTTTCATCGTAGTTCCAATTGGAATAAGAACCCCCCCGGATCCGTCTGCATATACCGTCTTTATTTACTTTCTTTTTTTCTTTTTTCTTTCGCCTCGCTCGAGTCGTACCCTTTTTCTTTTCTTTTCTCTTCTTTTCTTTTCTTTTTTATTTTTTTATTTTTTTATTTTTTTCACTAACTTTTTCGTACACGTCTCGAATACAATCATAAATTTTTGAAGCGATCGTTATCGAAGTTTGTTAAAAAAAAAAAAAAAAAAGAAAGAAAGAAAGAAATAAGAAAAGAAAAGATCGATCGAATGCGAGAACGCGTACTTGAAGATCATTGAACGTCAAGTTGATCAGACAAGTTTCGTTGAATGAGGAAGGTCAACAACCATAACTTTTAAGCTATGGTTAAGATAACAGCAATCCTTTCTCTTTTTCCTACATTTTTTTTTCTCCTCCGGTGTGTGTGTGTGTGTGTGTGTGTGTGTGTGTCTTCGATTAAATACTCGGTTACAACGGATTACTGCTTTATCGAATATTTTTTTCTCTCCTTCTCCTTTATCCGAAGGTTACTCTCGCAGAAAAAATTTCGATAGATCGGCTTTTCGATGAAGTAATCGCGATACTGACTTTTTGTTTTTCTTTTCTTTCTTTTTTTTTTTTTTTTTTTTTTTTTCTTTATTTATTTACTCCTTTCAAATTATCCAAAAAATTCTGAACGTTTTCACCGAACGTTACTATGCAAATTCCGTAATACCTCGGCCTATCGTTACGAAATTACGAAATTTCTACCGTACCGTGGATACGGTGATTGGACGAAAAAAAAAAAAAAGAAAAAAGAAAAAAGGAGAGAGGAAAAAAGAAAATAAAAAAAGAGAAAAGAAACGATGCAATTTTAAATTATATACCGAATACGCCAGCCAACCCACATTCGGATTGCCTTGATTAACGAAAACAAAAATTAATACCAACTTATAATTGTACTTATTTCAATTTCCTCGAGACTGTTATGGAGATTAAAAGTAGTCGGTCGATGAGAAGCGGTGAGGTGCGGATTGGGGGATTGGTGATGGTAGGTGGAGGGGGGGGGAGGATAAGTTCACGCGTTTTTTTTTATTTCTTCCTTTTCTTTTTTTTTTTTTTTTTTTTTTTTTCTTAATGGATGATTCGAAAAGTAGGACGAGGTGAAATGTTACCTTGTTATTATCAATCAACTTGGGGGGGGGGGGGAACTCTGTTAATATCGATGATATCTTTGACGTAATAAATCGATTACATCGGAAGGTGCGTTGTCGGATTAAGGAATTTAACGATCGATGAGAGTAAGATAGAGAAAGATAGAAAAAAAAAGATATATAGATATATAGAGATCGATAGATAGAGAGATAGAGAGAGTGAGAGAGAGAGAGAGAGAGAGAGAGAGAGAGAGAGAGAGAGAGAGAGAGGGAAAGAGAGATGTTAAAGAAAAACAAAGTGTCTCGCACGAGTTTTGAACGATCGATCGATCGTAGATCGATCGACTGACGTCGTATTTCGATTTATTTCCTCGATAAGACCGGTGTAAAGTAAGTGGTTTTTAATTAAAAGCAGCCCCGCGCTTTCGTTCGATAAATTTGAAAAGTTATTTTTCCCGTTGAACGGGTTTAGGGGGAGGGAGGGAAAAAAGAAAGGCGGGGAATAAAAAAGAAAGAGAGAAAGAAATAACGAGCTATCGATTTTCATTCTATCTCTCCCTCTCTCCCTCTCTTTCTCTCTTATCCATTCTCTAGGATATCGAGGGATCCTATAAACGCAAAAATATGTTGTCTGTTGGGGGTGATGGTAAAGCTCCATTGTTGATAATCACGAAGCGTGCCACGATAGATAATTGCAATTGGTCACGCGATATATCCTCTCTTTCTACGCATAAATATTACCGTAACGACCGATTGCACCCACGAATTATAATAAACAAATACCGTCGTCGGGAGAGGACGGAAAGAAAGAAAAAAAGGAAAAAATAAAAAAAGAATGAAAAAAGAAAAAAGAAATAAAGATGAGGAGAGGTGGAGGAGGAGGTGGAGGAGGAGGTGGAGGAGGAGGAGGAGGAGGAGGAAGAGAAGAAAAAAAGAAAGAAAGGAAAAAAAGAGAAAAACGCGATAAAAGAGAGAAACCAAAAAAAAAAAAAGAAACGTTTTCCGTCTACATGTTCCTCCTACTAACACCTCCCCCGTCCCGCTTCGTTGCCCGACACACACGCACACGCACACACACACACACGCGCGAAATTTTCGTTTTCAGGCTCGTGACTACTACTCTCCTCGCGGATCTCCTCTCTTGACGTTAAGCATTACGTTTTTATTTTTAAATCGGGCATGTCGAACTCGTGACCCACGACAGAATTCCTTCTGCTCCAATAAAAATGCTAACCCTCTCTTCCTCCTCCTCCTCCTCCTCCTCCTCCTCCTCCACCTCTTTCTCCTCTCACCGCCCTTACTCCTCTTCCTCCTCCACCTCTTCCTCCTCCTTCCTCTCTCTTACTCTTACTCTTACTCCTACTTCTACTTCTACTTCTACTCCTACTCTTTTATTTCTTCTTCGTCTTCTTCTTCCTCTTCTTAGTCTGTTCTTCTTCTTCTTCTTCTTTTTCTTCTTCTTTTTCTACTGGGTGAACCAAAAGTTTCTAGCCGTATTTTAAACATCAATAATTTATTCTTTCCTTGATTTTCCTTCTTTTCTTTTTCATTTTTTCTCCGCCATCCTCCCCCCGAGACTTTTATTACATTATTTTTCTTTCCCTCGTTTTCTTTTCTTCTCTCTCTCTCTCTCTCTCTCCCTCTCTCTCTTTCTCTCTCTTTTTTTTATTGTCCAATGAAAATAATTTCGATGCTGAACGAACGTTTCGATTGGTACCTCAATATCGTAGTGAAATCCAGTGATATAATATTTATATATATATATATATATATATATATATATATATATATATATATATATAAATATACATATATATGTATGTATTAATTTCGTTTAATCTTCTTATTTTTATTTTTTCTTTTTTGGTGGAATTTCAAATCAAAAGCATCGATTAGTTTCGATTGGCACTTTGATGGTCAGATTATAGATCGATATTATTGAATTTAATTTGATCCGATTTAATTATTTTCTCTCTATCTCTCTCTCTCTCTCTCTCTCTCTCTCTCTCTCTCTCTCTCTCTCTCTCTCTCTCTCTCTCTCTCTCTCTCTCTCTCTCTCTCTCTCCAATTTTTTATTCTAACGTCCGATTGGTACCATCATTTCAAAAAACTATCGCACGTGTTCTGAATATCGTTCCGTGGAGATTTAATTCGATATTATCTAATTAAAATTCAATCTCCTTTGATGTTATTTAAAAATTGTTTCTTTCTTTTTTCTTTTTTTTTTTTTTTTTCTAGTCTTTGTCATTCCTAAGCAGAGAGAATCGATTCATTTCGGTCGTTACTTCATTATAAGAATAAAATCAGTAGAGTAGCGTTCTCTCAGCGAGCTATACTTACGACCGAGACCTATAATTTTATTAATAGAATTTACGTTCGTCTTAAGAGCCAGTTCTAACTTGTTCTATACTCTTTTCATCTCAATTCTCTTTTCTTTCTTTTTTAATTTTCCTCCCTTCCTTCGTCTCCTTGCAATTTTTCTTTTCACTTTTTTTTTTCCCGTAGACGATGATAAGCATTTAATTGCGTCAGTTAATTCACGAGCGTAATGCGACCAAAGATAAACTTTCTTTTAACGAAAAGATTTCGATTATGTTAACAAAAATTAATGTTATACTATTTGATAAATAAACGTAAACAAGATATGTTATCAACTATATATTTACATACATACATACATACATACATACATACATACATACATACATACATAAATACACATTCTTAGATACCAATTTATATATATGTACGTATGTATATATGGAATGTAATTATATATATATATACACATGTTCTTAAATACGAGTTTAACACTCGCAAAGTTAAATAGCTGTGATTCAAAATTGGATTTTATAGCGAGGTTAAGAGGATAGAATTTATATACGTCTTCTCTCTCTCCCTTTCTCTCTCTCTCTCTCTCTCTCTCTCTCTCTCTCTCTCTCTCTATCTATCTATCTATCCATCTATCCATCCATCTATCTATCTCTTTCTCGAGAAAGAGAGAACCTTACAACCGAAAACTAGATTCTTCGTTTCTCACAAACCTTATGTACGATTCTACGAGTCTCCGGGGTTAGGCTGTGGTCGTTAAATAATGTGCTAATGTCGGCGAATTGCCAAATTGTGTCCCGTCAATGAAACACGTCCGTTCTCCTGACGTTCGATTAATCCTCGTGATATTAGAAATTTATCAAAAAAAAAAAAAAAAGAGAGAGAAAAAGAAATAAATCAAAACCAGGAAGGAAGAACCAAAAAATCAAGGAATGAAAGAAAGGTTTGAAAGTATCACTCAATTTCTTTCTCTTTTTTCGTTCTACTTTTTCTCTTTTTTTTTTTTGTTTTTTTTTTTTTACACCTCAAACACGAACACAAATTACTATACGTGCCGAGTCATTTTTATTGATTCAAACATCGAACTCGTACTTCGAGAGGTTTACGGTGGTATAAAAAGAAAAATAAAAAATAAAAAATAAAATGAAAAAAGAAAAATAGAACGATCGTCCTGACAAAACTGCTCACGTGTCACAAGTATAATTGTATATTTTTATATTTACATTTTTTTTTTTTCTATCTACCCAGCATCTTCTCGCGATATTAAAAATTAATAAAGAAAAAGAATGGAAGGAAGGAAAATAGAAAGAAAGAAAGATAAAGAAGAAAGAAAAAAGAAACATCTTTTAAAAATATCACACACGTAATTACTTTTTTATCTTCTAAAAGCGAACACAAATCATTATCAAAGTCACTCCATTGATCCCATATCGAGCTATAAACCTCTGGGTATATTACCAATAATAATGATAATCAAAAAAAAAAAAAATGAAAAGAAATAAAAAGAAAAGGTAGAAAAATAAACCAAACGAAACAATCGTCCTGACAACCGCTTACGTCATATAGGTAATCGTATTTTCTTTTTTTTTTTATTCCTGTTTCTGTCGTTCCCTCTTTTACCCCTCTTTTCTTTTCTCTCTCTCTCTCTCTCTCTCTTTTTTTTTTTTTTTTTATTCCAGTCAGAGCCTCGATCGAAGAAACAGTCCCGTAACTTTATTTCGCTGACCTTTACTATTATACGCCGGGGCACTTCCGATGTCCAATGTTTTTCGAAGAAGCTCGTCATTTATTACACCTTTCTCTCTCTGACAAGTTGGTATATGTGAGAGAGAGAGAGAGAGAGAGAGAGAGAGAGAGAAAGTGTGTGTATAGTCCACGTGATCCTTTATACCTATGCATTATGCTCGTTTATCGTCGACATCGCGGACGATGAGATACACTTTTAAAGTTTCCCGAGCTCTAAAGAAGCCTCGACTGTGCGACATAAAAAATTGTTCGTGGTTAAACGCGTATCCCTTAAAACACCTTCGATCGATTTTTTTTTCCTTTCCTTTATTTTCCCCCTCTTTTCTCTCTCTCTCTCTCTCTTTATCTATCTATCTATCTATCTATCTATCTCTCTTTCTCTCTCGAAGGAGCGTGCGTGACCTCGTGATTTCTTCGCGTTGAGAGTGGAGGGGATGATTTAATGGCGCGAATATGGCGTACCAAGTCATCATTTAAAATTCACCGTGTTTACGTTGGTGTCCTCTTACCGAAGTAGAAGACGAAAAGGAAGACGAAAGTAAAAAAAAAAAGAAAAGAAAAGAAGACTAAAGAAAAAGAGATATCATCGTTAATTGAGCGATAATCAAGATGGCGACATTACGGAGTGAACGATCATCACGTTGCTTCTCTTAATCTATATTTTTTTTTTTTCCTTTTGTCAAGAGAGATATTAACATCGACACATTGTGTCAGACTAATTAAAGAGGTTTTATTGGATATATATATATATATATATATATATATATATATATATATATATATATATATATATATAGATAAGTAGCACGCGCATGAAGTCATAAAACGGATGTATGACTTCAGAGCGCATTAATTAATGACGCACCATGTTTTATATGTTTCCATATTTTTTTTTTTATCTCTTCTTTTTTCTCTTTCCTCTTCCACCTCTTCCTCTTCTTCTTATCCTTCTTTTTATTTTTATTTTTATACGAGTCAGACACGACAAATAGGATAGTCTAAATAACGTGGGTGTTCGATGTGATCAAGCTTGGCCAACATCCACGCGTGGATAATACTTTTGCCCGTGTCCGTTTGGATCGTTTGTTATTTAACTGGAACAATATCGATAAATAAATCGAATAATTCGAATTATCCGACGACGATATGATAATTTTGTTAATTATTTCGTGGAAAATTCGTAATAACATTTTTTCCACCTAATCCGTTTAGCTCTGACCACGATCAATGCGACCCGTAATAATTATTCATATTCACGACGATCCAATAATTTTATTATTCTGGGGCTACGAATAATATTTGCTGTAATAATTCTTTTTTTTCTTTTTCTCTTTTTTTCTCCTTTTTGCTTCAACGCAATTCGGTTTAATACTGACAATTAATAAACGGAAAATATGAAAAAAATTATCGACGATACAATAATTTCGCAATGGGGCAATACGATTAGTTCTATCGATTAGTACAA
>OU426874.1:730000-742500 GCA_911387685.1 Dolichovespula media | reverse complement strand
ACGATAACATTATTATAACCAACGGTGTATGGGTTTGCTATTGTACTATGTTTTTGTTGTTTTAATTTTTCTTTTTTTTTCTTTTTTTTTTTTTTAGTTTTTTTTTATCTTATTTCTTTTTTCAAACTGAAAAAAATATCACAGCACATATCGCTCATTGTTTTGAAACGATACGTAACATATCGAATAAACAAATTTTTATTCGTTCGTATATTATATAATGATAGAGAAAAATTTGCAACGAGTTGTACACTCATTGACCAATTCAATATTTGTATATAAGTTGTACTATATACATAGATACATGGATATGTAAATACATAATTCCTTTTCAATTACTTATAATACGTATTTATTGAAACGCATTGGCTAATTTTACGGATAATTCAATTTTTAGTTAAAGAGGAATGTAACTCTCCGAGTTGACCGACTTTAACAGCAATATATATATATATATATATATATATATATATATATATATATATATATATATCTTTTTATGAGAAAAAATGTCTTTTCGACCTTAATGATTAGAAAATTGCAACGCAATCGTAGTCGTAATTGCTAAAACCATTTTATCGTAAATTACACTTCTTATCAGTTAGAAGTTATCGGATGGGTCCACACGACGTGTCGCGACAATAATTTCTAATTGGTATATTTAAAAACCGTGACGAGTCACATACTTCTTACACATCGATTATTATTTCATTTTTTGTCATTATCTTTTCATCGGGTTTTTCCATTTTTTCATTCATTTTTTCCCCCCCCCTTACGTCGGATAAAAATCGCGTGAATGAGATCTTTACTTTCTTCTCTCTTTGACACTTGTCAAAAAATAAAAAAATAAATAAATAAAAAATTAAATACCACGGGAAAGAAGGTAGTATTACAAAGTTTTGAAGAAATATTTGTTCCGCATAAATAGGTTTATAATAAAAAAAAGAAAAATAAATAAATAAATAAATATAATACAAAAAAAGAGACATAAAATTCTACAGAAATCAAAGTAAATTTTTTTATCCGCATATTACCCCGGTTTTACTTATTCGAATGTTAATTTGCAATCATTTCCGCACTCTTTTTCCGCATCTTTTAATAATTTTTTTTCTATTTCGTAAGAACACCTACGTAACCCACGTTATTTGTTTATCGCGTGAAATTGTTCTCGTAGGACGAGTAAAAAGAAGGAAACGTTTAAAAAAAAAAAAAAAAAAAAAAAAGGAAAGAAAAAGAATAAAAGAAAAAAGAAAAGAAAAAGGAAGAAAAACGGATGCATACCTCGTGTGTGAAAACGATGAGGATAATTTACCGCGTACCCATCATTAAAAAGAAAAGAAAAGAAAAGGAAAGGAAAAAGAAGGAGAAAAAAAGAAACGACCACCGTATATAAAGTAGCGAGTAAATCAAGACGGCGAGGGAGTAATGTAAATTTTTTGTTTTCCTTCTTTTTCTGTACCTTTTCTCTCTCTCTCTCTCTCTCTCTCTCTCTCTCTCTTTACAAATAATTCCCCCTTTTTAAACTACGAATTTCGTATTCGACGAGTATATCACGCTAAGGTGCATTCATGAACCGTTTGAAGAAGAGTATAAGTGTGTATGACTTTGTGTGTGTGTGTGTGTGTGCTGTGTACGCATGCGCGGGTGTAAGTGTGCATGCGATGGTGGCCTGTTCTCTATGTGAAGAATCATATGTTATATCGATAGTATGGTTCGTTCGTACGTACATTGAAATATTCTCTTTCTCTCTCTTTCTCTCTTTATCTTTCTCTTTTCCCCTTTGTCTCTCTCTCTCTCTCTTTCTCTCTCTTTTTCTCTCTCTCTTTCTCTTTCTCTTTCTCTTTCTCGATGGACTGATCTCTTTGTCCTATCGTATGACGTGAAACAAGGGGTTGTACGTAGAGAAACGCGAAGGTCGATCGATGCATCGATAAGAGAACTATGAAACAGGAGAGAGAGAGAGAGAGAGAGAGAGAGAGAGAGAGAGAACAAACGCGCGTTCCTCAACTATTCGTCAAGTAGAAAAGTGAAATAAAGTTCTGAATCGTCGCCCGCCGTGTTGAAAACAAATAAAAGGGGAATCAACGTGTTATAAATACGTTAGATCAAATATTAAGACCTATTTTATTTGTCTCCCTTCCTTTCTTCTTTTCCTACTTTTCTCTTTCTTTCTTTCGTTCTTTTTTTCTTTTCTTTTTTATTTCTCTACCTTCCTCTCCAATCATCGGAGTCCTTCGAAAATTACGATTGCGACCCGATTATTAGCTCCGGATTGGTACGATCGTTCATCGAAAGTAGAAAATAATGAAATAAAAGTGGGAACGGGGAGGGGGAGGGGAAGGAGGAAATAAATAGAAATATTACGTAACGTGGACGGTGGGTTTATAGTATTTGGTTGTATTATGTAATACTTTATATTGTCAATTTAATATATATATATATATATATATATATATATATATATATATATATATATATATGATACTATTTATACTAGTAAATAATATATATATATATATATTATATTATTATGAATAATACTATAGTATAATCATAATTATGTCAATCGATCGTAAAATAAAAAATTAAAACATATATAATACTAATGTTAAAATATGCAAATCTCTTATGTTACTACACGACATTACATAGAAAGAGAGAGAGAGAGAGAGAGAGAGAGAGAGAGAGAGAGAGAGAGAGAGAGAAACATCTGAATGAAATAATTGAATTAATTAATTAAATTAATTAATTATTTCGACAATTGTAGTTCTTCATTGGTAACGATACTAATCAACAATTTACTTCTATTTATCCTAGTTTTATTATATCTTCCCTTTTTCTTCGCCTCCTTCACTTCGATTTTCGTATTCATTAAATTCACCTAGAAAGAATATGAAACTACGTAGGTGAACATAATCTCGCCACTATCGTCTCTAGACAGACGATTTGTCAATAGGCAGGAGAATCCAATCTTGACCGCGATTAGGCTCTCTCTCTCTCTCTCTCTTTCTCTTTCTCTCTCTCTCTCTCTCTCTATTCTCGCAATACAGGTATAGTCTCTATAGATAAAAATAGGCGTACACGAGATGCTCCACCCGATGACGTCATACGTGTATACTTCGCGCAAGCGCTTCTAAAAGTTAACATAATCGTATCGTTTCGTTAACATTCTTTTTTCCTTTTTTTATATACTGTATTATATAAAACATATAAATATATATATATATATATATATATATATATATATATATATATATATTCGATAATACGATAGTTGAAAACCGTGAGAACTAGATCGAATCTCTAAAACGTTGCTCCATTTCCGTTCAATGTGTATATTTACGTATTGAAAATATTGATATGTTTCAGGGCGAACATTTACTCTCTTTCTCTCTTTATTCTGGTCTACCGAAAAAAAGTATGCACTTCGCGATAGAGGGATCTTTTGAAAGATTTATCAATTTTTCTTTCTTGTTTCCTTTTTTATATTACTATTTTTTAATGCTATATACTCTTAGTCGAATTGAAATATGAAACAGCATAATATTATGATGAAATTCCTACTTTTTAATAATTTATTGATTTATATATATATATATATATATATATATATATATTCATTTAAAATATTTAAATGTATCTAAATATACATATACATATATATATATATATATATATATATATATATATATATATAATTTATATATTACATAAAGAAGATATTATTCCTCCTTAAAAAGGAAAAGAGGGAGAGAAAGAGAGAGACAAAAGAAATAATTAACAACGTTATGAAAAATTCAAGATATTTATAAGGATTTTTACGAAAGCTGTAATAAAAAAAAAAAAAAAAAGGAAAGTCGGACGAAAATATTTGTTTATATTATGAGTATACGTTTCAACATCTTCGAAATATCCAGAACAGACTAAATTGAACGATTTACGAGAACATATATATTATGGGCGCTCGATTGCATAACTATTTGTTTATTTATTTAATCTCTTACCGAACGAAAGCTTTATAAACTTTTATCTCTTCATACTTCATCCTAAATCTTATCAACGTGCATACATAGTTATGTACTATGTATGTACGTATGTATGTAGTACGATCGTATAGATCCAACATACTATGGTGCTAAATCAAGCAGCGTTAATATGTTAAATCCACCGCGATCTTGTTTATTAATAACTACCTCAATACTTCGCGATCACGCACTATTTATCCTGTAAAATTAATCGATACGCCGATATACATATATACATACATATATATATATATATATATATATGTATGTACATAGACATAGTAAGATAAGATCATAAACTGTGAATTTTATATGTTCACAATAAAACATTAATATATCATCATTACTCTCAAGATAATAATTTCTCAATCATTGCGAATAGCTTTATCTACAATTTGTTGACGAAAGTTAGAAGAAAAAAGAAAAAAAAAAAGAAAATTAACGAACAAGCAAAAAGAAGAAACGGAGATTATTATCGATCCAATCGCGAATCATCTTTCAATGTTTTCGACGACTGATATACTCGCGATAGTACTCGAGAATTTTTATTATTATTATTATTATTATTATTATTATTATTGTTATTATTATTATTTTATTATAATTACTATTATCTATATTATTTATTTGTAAACGTTACAATTTGTCCAATTGAGTATTTGCTCAATTTTCTTACCGTTTATACATCGTGTGTCATCTTACAACATGCACCTTCATACATTTATGTATTTATTTATTTGTTTGTTTACCTTAATTATTGAAATTTGTAGATATTTACGTATTTGTCAGAATTTCTTGTTTGTTATATATATATATATATATATATATATATATATATATATATATATATATAACGGTACATTAATAATTGTTCCAAATATTTGTGATTTTGACGAAGCATATTTTCGAGAAGAATACATAACGAGACAGAGAGAGATAGATAGATAGATAGGTACAGAGAGAGAGAGAGAGAGAGGGAAAGAGAGAGGGAGAGAGATTCACGACTATTGACAATAATATTATATAATTGGTCGATGTTTCTCAGTGATAAGAGCATTGTTAACTATTCAAATAAATTATTATCTCATATTAATTTGAGCACGAACGAACGAACGAACGAACGAACGAAACGAAAATTCTCGTGAGTTGATCGTTATCGATTGTCTTTGTGTGCGCGTGCGTTATAATTTTACTTTTAACATTAATTAACGTTAGAGACAATCATTAATATCGATCGATCGATCGAAATAACAAAGCGTAACGATCTATTGAGAGATTTGATATATCGAGATTCGATCGATCCCTTCTCTTTCTTCGTTCATTTTTCTTTTCTTTCTTCCTCTTTATTTCTTTTTAATCATCCTTTGAAACCCATCACATCGATTTTATTCCTTCTCTATGGGGTCTTTTCTTTTTCTTTTTTTTTTCCCGTTTTTTTTTTTTTTTCTTTTCTTTTCAGAAAGTCCTACGGACATTTATGAAATAGGAAGTATTAAAAATTCGAAAAAGAAAACAAAGGAAAATAAAAATAAAAGGAAAAACATTTGTTAAACCCCCATTGTAAATCGATATACGTCGGCGAATAAACATATCAACTGTGTTCTATGGTCGAGAAAGGTTTTATTACATAATCTCTAGAATGTCAGCTGATACATACATGCATGCATGTATGTATGTATGTATGTATGTATGTATGTATGTATGTAGAAGGCACTTTTAACGGGTCGAAGTTTATTTAACGCAAGATCGATCACCTACTTTTACAGACGGACAAACTCTCATTCTTGGTATAGACCTTCGAATAATTAATTAATCGTCCTGTTTGTTGTTCCTTCATTCTCGTCGTCGTCGTCGTCATCGTCGTCGTTGTTATTGTTGTTGCTTGTTCTGTTGTCCTTTTTTCTTTTTTTTTTTTTTTTATCGTTTTGTCTCGTTCCGTTTCTCTTTACTTCGTCTTTCGATCCAACGCTAACGAAAATTTTCAATAAAACGTAACGTTCCTCGTTCGACGTTCGTTCAAGAAAAATATTCGACATCTTTTGATTTGCGAAGAAAATAAAAATGAAAGAAAGAAGACAAAAAATGAAATCGTTACAACTTCCTTCGGCAATAATGTCAAAGGTATGATGCGTATTATTGTAAAAATCACTTACATTGATATTACGAAGTAAACAAAGAAAAAAAATCGAGTATAGCTATGCTCTAATGTTGGTCAAAATGAACGACGCGCGAAAAAAGACTTATTTTCTTCCTTTTTTTTTTTTTTATTTTCTATTTTTTATTCTCTTTCTTCTTTTAGAGAATTATAATAATTAAGTTAATTCGGTCGATGGTGTGATAGTATTAAGTTTTATAGTACTTGGTACAATAAGTAATACTAAGTACTATTAGTAGCGTTAACTATTATCTATAACTATAATTAAATGTTCTCTCTCTCTCTCTTCTATAATACTATATAAGTAATACTAGACTTTCACATTACGTAATATTTGTTATAAGCGTGAGCAAACTAAACTACAGTTTAATAAATAATTAAGAAACCATGACACGTACGTACATACATACATACATACATACGTACTTACATACATAAATAGATACATACATACGTATACATAATAGTTGAGATGCTAATCGATAAAAATAGAATTACCACGCCCTGAAACAATTCGAAAAACTTTATAAGTATTCCGTACAATAGTGAAAGAGAAAACACGTTCGTACGAGACACACTGATATTTTAACGTCGATGACGCGGGATCAAATAGAGACGTACGATGACGCGAAGGACGACGTTTATGTTAAACGACCTCAATCTCTCTCTCTCTCTCTCTCTCTCTCTCGCTCTCTAAAATACGTCATATCGATTTTATAGAAATTTCTACTCTATCTATGAAATCATCCAAAGTCATCTCGACTTTGACATTCTTGAAAATAAGACATTGAACATACAGTAACAGACATGGAACATACGTAAGTAATAGCTATCCTATTCTTCTCTCTCTCTCTCTCTCTCTCTCTCTTTTTATTAAAAGAACTTATTGTGTGACGAGGAATTAGTGAGTTTTTCGATCTGTAGGAAAGTAAATCGTATTTGTAATACGATAAGGGAATACGAGATTGTGTAAATTGAAATTACTTAAGAAGCTATTTGAGTAACGTCCGACACGTGAAGGAATGACGTACGAACAGGAATCTCATATTGTATGACTAAGTCTTAGAAAATTTCTCTCTCTCTCTCTCTCTCTCTCTCTCTCTCTCTTTCATTCTATCTATCTATCTATCTATCTATCTATCTCTTTTTATCTCCCTCTCTCTCTCTCTCTCTCTCTCTCTCTCTCTCTCTCTCTCTCTCTCCATGTAACCTCTCCCTATATCTGTCTGTTTGTATGCCTCACTTTCTGTATCTATCAATCTTTTTATGTCTCACTGTTTGTCTGACACTGTCTCAATTCTCCTTCTTTCTATAACATCATATAATATAAAATATAATATGATATAGTATTATATAACGTAATATAATATAATAATATAATATTATTATATAATATAATATGATATAATATAATACGATATATAATGTAATAATATGATATAAAATAATATAATAACATAATATAATATAATAAAATATGCGAGAGGTGAAATGGAACATTCTCTCTCTCTCTCTCTCTCTCTCTCTCCTCTCTTTCTCTCTTTTTGTCTGTCCTTGTTTTTCTTTCTATTTTTTAGCCTTGTCTCTCTCTCTCTCTCACTCTCTCTCACTCTCTCTCTCTCTCTCTCTCTCTCTCTCTCTCTTCTTACCCGTCTATTTGTCCGTCAGTCCAGTTATCAATAAATTAAAATATCAAATGATTGATACTACGATAACGTCGAATCTATACAAAACTAAATACTACCATGATCGTTTACGCGTCTTGTTGTTGTCACTGTTTCTGCTGCTGCTGCTGTTATTGTTTCTCTGTTTTGTTTTTGTTTGTTTTTTATCTCCATAGTTAAACGATTAAGATCCGTTTAAGGTCGAGTATTCGTGGCTCGCATCTAACGGGAAATTCGCCGTTAGTTATTTGCAGAGTCGACGACGACGACGACGACGACGACGACGACAACGACGGCGTACGTCGTCTACGAGTGCTTTTCTTTAACGATAAGCTCTCGTAAAACGAGTAGTAGAGATCGATAGTGTTTCGAGTAGAATCGACAGAAACGCTTGGACGCAAGCAAACACACTTCTCATCATTCTCTTTTCACATCTTTTTTTCGTGTGCGCGTGTACGTGTACGTGTACGTGTACGCGCTTGTGTGTGTTAATTTGTGTGGTTGTATTGCCTGTTGTTGATCTTGTGGGCTCTCTATCTCCTGGTTTGTGTGTGTGTTCGATTTATGTATCTCGAGGACGACGTCGTTCTCGAACGGGCATCATCGTCGTCATCGTCGTCAATATCGTCATCATCATCATCATCATCATCATCATCATCATCATCATCGTCAACATCGTCATCGTCATCGTCATCGAGTTACGAAATAGTCGACTTTGTTTCTTCGTTAACTTTGTCTCTATGTACGTATGTATGTATCTATGTATGTACGTAACTACGCACATACGTATATGTTAACGACGACATTCTATATTTTATTTACACTTACTTATTCGTCTATATCCACAATATCTTCTATCATTTGGTCTTCCCTTTCGGACAAGGTTCTGTGTATTTTTCTTTCTTTACCTTTTTATATATATATATATTTTTTTATATTATTTTTTTTATTTTCTTCCTCGTCTTCTTCTTCTTCTTTTTTTGTCTTCTTTCCCCAATAATAATAATAATAATAATAATAATAATGATAATAATAATGATAATAATAATAATTTTCACGACACCCAACATATATCCGATTTCTCACAATATTTCTCTTCTTCATTCTCTATTTTTGTATCGATCATGTTTTTCTTCTTGCGATAGGTATAGTTTTTTCTTTTTCTTATTTTTCTTTTTGATTTTGCATTTATATGTATTCACTCGCAATAGAATTTGTTTCGTTTTATTGTTATTTTATTATTGTTATTATTCGTTCTTTTTTTCCTCGTCTTTCTTTTTATTTATTTTTTTTTTTTCCTGAGAGGGTAAAGCAAGCACTTAGGTATTAGATAATTTTCGTCTAACGCTTTGATAATATTTCTCTTAAAATATTTCTCTAGGTTTATGCAATTACGTAACTCGTTTATATTTACAATAGAAATTGTTTTCTTTGGGTAAAATACTGTATTTGATCATTTCCACGTATATAACATTTTCCACGCGCGCGCGCGTGCGCGTACATACACACACACACACATATATATTCATAATATTGAGAATATTTCTCTTGTATCTTGAGGGATACAAGGGGTATATGAATATATAGAGTTATTCATCAATATTTACAATGAAATCTGTTTTCTCTCGATAAAATAGATACCCATTGATAATTTTATTCATTATCTTAAAAACGTTCTATCCATTATCCTCCTATCCTTCGAGATGGATGTTCGTTTATATTTATAGAAAAAAAAATTTGTTTTTTCTTTCGACCAAAATGACGTCATACTTTTCTTTTTCGATAACTCCCATATATCTAAAGTTAAAAATATTTTACCCGTCGTATTTCATTTCGTTTCATTTCATTTCTTTTCTTTTTCTTTTTCTTATTCTTTTTCTTTTTCTTTTGGGACGAACAGACGGACGGACAGACAGATAGACGAGATTGGTGTTCGTTTCTATCTGGACCATAGAATTTACTTTCTTTCGGCCAAAGTACTTAGATAATTTCTATATCAATATCAACCAACCTCCACACATTCTAATCTATTCTATTACGAATTAGAAAGAAACGAGCCACGCACGTACAACACACACATACACACAAACTTACGTAGGACACGTGCACGCTGCTCACGCTCACAAGAACGAATCGTAAAAGCTATTACCGATAAATCAACGCTATTGACTCCAAGATAGAAAATTGAAAATAGCTTTGGCACTTCTTTAAAATAATCTAAAATCCGCTTGCATAGGCATTATTAGACAAACGCGTTCTCTCCTCGGGATTAAATAAAACGTTGAATTTTTTCTCTTTCTTTTTTCTTTTCCTTTTTCTTTTCTAACGACCTTGTCTTTGTCTTATATATCTTTATACGTAAGGAAACATTAACGAAGACGAAGACGAGGAAGAATATGATTAAAAAAAAAAAAAGAGAGAAAGTAGGGGGATGGGGACAGAAGGAAGGAAGGGGAGGATTATGGGGGAGCGACCCCTCCGAAAAGTTCCTATATAAGTTGAGATCCCAAAGTAATCAATGATCGATTAAAAACATTTTCGATAAAACGTTGAGATTAGCGATCGAGCTTCCCAATTTTATATTACTATCTGCCTACTCTTGTGAGTAATCTCATATATATATATATATTAACGAAAGAATTATTATTCGTTAAAAATTGTCAATTAGCGAATACGAAAAAGTAACGATGGAATTTTATTGTCCTTTAAAAAAATTGACTTGGAGAAACTTCGTGGCCAACGTTTGTTACACTTTTATCGGAAGTGAGAAGTAGTCGATTCCTTTTTTTTTTTGTTTCGTTTTGTTTGTTTTATCGTTGAAAAAGGAAACGAAGCAAAGATATTTCTATCTATCTATCTATCTATCTCCCTCTTCCTCTGTCTCTCTCTATCCCTCTTAATTTTTCTTTATCTATAGGAGACATTTTGTTCGAGTGGTCCAATTGTCAGAGGCAATCTATTTTCAGGCAAACGCGTTTTTTTCTCCTTCTTTCCTTTTTTCTTTTTGTCTTTTTTTTTTCTTTTGTTTTTTTTTTGTTTTACATGTCGAGATTGACGTCATAGGAAGAGAAGAGTTACGATAGAGTACATTAGTAGAGACGGGGCAAACGTTTACATGGCAGTTAATTTCGGAACGTTATCGCAATTCCACTTCTTGATAGCTCCGCACTCCTATCTCGAAGTCTGTTGGAGCTCATTATCGGTATATGCTGTATCTTGAACGCCAGAAGGAGAAAAAAAAAAGAAAATAAAAAAAGAATAAAAGGAACAAAAAAGAAAAAGAAATAGCGAAACACTAATTAGTCTATCCACCCACTGTTCTTAGTTTAGAGAGAGAGAGAGAGAGAGAGAGAGAGAGAGAGAGAGAGAGAGAGAGAGAGAGAGAGAGAGAGAGGAGACAGAGACTCGGTCAAAGCACACGTATGTATCTATATATATATATATATATATATATATATATATATATATATATATATATATAAATACATTTACATATGTGTGTATACGTGTTGTCCTAGTTAAAGGGTAACCCCTTAGGAACGGAGCTCGTAATACGTGCATAGGCGTAAACTTCGAAGGATTTGAAACATATATATATATATATATATACACGCACATATATAGTATTACGAAGGGTTGGAAAAAGTTTTTAGATTATTTTAAGAATCAATTTAATTACGCCTTCCTTTTTCCCCCGCCAGAATTTTTTTCTCAACTAACTATTTCACTCTACTCCCTTTACCATTCTTTTTTTATACGCGCGTATATATTTATATCGTAAAACTCTTAAGCGTAGGAAGAAATTTTTCCTTTCTGTTTTTTTCTTTTCTTTCTTTCTTTTTTTTTTTTTTTTTTTTTTTTTTTTAATAAAGACAAAGTGCCGCTGGTCTCGAGAAAAACGGAAACAAAAACAAAAACGAAAACATAAACGAAATAAAAAAATAAATAAATAAATAAAAGAAAAAGAAAATATAAGAAAACGAACGAGGAGCGATCGATCTTAGAAAGAAAAAAGAAAAAAATCGCACTGGTTCGTTTTTTTTTATCGACGGTACAAAACATACCCTTTCGATTTCTTCGAATTATTTAATCATCAACATTATCCCTATAATTATATCTGTCGTTAATCGTTTAATTAATCGTAATTCGAAGAATACCCGTATGGAAATTAATTTTATCGACGAGATTGTCTATTCGAAGTGGATGACGACGACGACGACGACGACGACGACGACGACGACGACGACGATGTTTCACCTCAAAACAGGTTTTGATCGTCTAATCGGTTGCCGCGTATAGTACACGCGTTCACCCTTTGCCTAATCAATATGATTGAGTTTCGCGTTTGTGGCGTACAATATCTATCAGACTTATGTGTGCGTAGGCACGCACACGCGCACGCGCACGTGTGTGTTGTGTGTGTGTACCTATCCGGCCCTAATCTTGTCAACCCAAAGACGATCGAGGGAACAATGAAGGACCTATTCTCTTGAGTTGTTATCATTGTTCTAGTTAGCTTTTGTCGTCAATATATATACATATATTTATATATCAATATATATATATATATATATATATGAATCCTTTAAGTCATTAGACAGAGACAAAGAAAGAGAGAAAAAGAGAGAGAGAGAGAGAGAGAGGAGAGATTAGAAT
>OU426874.1:710000-722500 GCA_911387685.1 Dolichovespula media | reverse complement strand
TTATTTAAACCGATAAAACGAGATCACGCAACGATACACACGAAGAGTCTATTATCCTCGGTATCGTAATACCACGAGTGAAAGGTTTCCATTCTAATTGGGAATGTACTTCCTATCGATCTATTTCCTGGAAAAAGACTCTCTCTGTCTATATATATATATATTTCTCTTTCTCTCTATTTTGTCTTTGATTTTGTACAATTTTGTTCCAAGAACGAACGAGATATTATTTTCGTCTATATATTATCTTTTTCTCTTTGTCTCTCTCTCTCTCTCTCTCTCTCTCTCTCTCTCTCTCTCTCTCTCTCTCTCTCTCTCTCTCTTTATTAATCTTTTTATTATGATATATATATATATATTTTTTTTTTCCTTAAAATTTGTATTCCGTTCTTTTTTATCTTCTTTCTTATTTCATTATTAATATTATTATTATTATTATTATTATTATTATTATTATTATTATTATTATTATTATTATTATTATTATTATTATTATTATTATTGTTATTATTATTATTGTTATTATTATTATTGTTATTATTATTATTATTATTATTGTTATTATTATTATTATTATTGTTATTAATTTAATCATAATTCTAATCAATATTATTTTCGTCAATCTCTTTATTCCCTTCATCGTGATATTTTTACATAGGTAGACTATTTCATTTCTAATTTTTTATTATGCCTCAATTTCTACTCTTTCTCACTATTGTTTTAATTTTGATCTCTCTTTTTTTTTGTTCTTCGATAAAGTGTTCATTTCGTCTCTCTCTCTCTCTCTCTCTCTCTCTCTCTCTCCTCTCTCTCTCTCTCTCTCGCTTCATCGTTATATTAATTAATCTTAAATCTCACAGGTGCACGTGCGCGTGCTATTGTTTCATCTCGATTTCTTTTCCTTTTATTTCGACAAGGATGTAAATTAACAATTAGGAAGAATGTAATACGATTTCTTTCCTTTAACCTAACTTTCGCTGGTCTCCATGTATATAATTATTTTTTCTTTTCTTTTCCTTGATTATGCGATTAACGAAGAAAAAGCATACGTACGTACGTACGCGTAAATTCGAAAGGAAGATAAGCGTTGTTAAAAAATGAAGGAGGAAAGAGAGAGAAAGAGAAAAGAAAAAAAGAAATCGTGAGATCGCGTTCGCCAAATATTTTCCTTTGTAAAAAAAAAAAAAAAAAAAAAAGAAGAAGAAACGAGAAAAAAGGAAGAAAAAACCCACACCCGCCTACACACCGATTTCGTGTCGACGAGACATTGTTGTTTTTAACAAAGATGACGTTAACGTTAACGAACGTGCCTGACACGTTCACGAAATAAAAGGAAATATAATAAAAATAATAATAAGAATAACGACAACGTAACGGACTGTATAATACTAGTTTAGTGAACGTATCGTTTATCCCGTTACGTACGGTAAATATATATATACATATACATATATATATATACATATACATATAAATATATATATATATACATGTACATATTATACTACCAGCACGTACGCTTATTTTATTTGGGAACCGCAAAATTATTTGTACAACGTTGGCCTATAACGCTCATGGCCGGGTTAATTGCAACGATGATTGACGTGCGAGAGAGAGAAAGAGAGAGAGAGAGAGAAAAAGTGATGGAAAGAGTGAGAGAGAGAGAGAGAGAGAGAGAGAGAGAGAGGGTGGAGGAGAGAGATGGTTAGACAGTATACAAGGTAACTAAAAAACACATACAAACGGTAGGGTTGCTCGGTAGTATTAATAAAACGTTGAGGATGGTGGTAGTTGTGGTGGTTGTGATGGTAGTGTATGTAACTCGAACGGATACAAAAGTAACTCTCTTGCTTCCGCTTCTGCTGATGATGCTTTCGCTAAAGCTTGGATGCGTGCGCAACCTGACCAATATTGGGAGCTTTTAGCGATCTCATACGAAAGTTCGACTTTAGTACACCACCCATACTGGATTGGGTTTAGTACAGAATAGAAAGAGACAGAGATAGAGGTTGAGAGAGAGAAAAAGAGAGAGAGAGAGAGAGAGGGAGAGAGAGAGAGAGAGAGAGAAAGACTAACAGAACATTTTACACGGTAGGAACCATACATACTCTTACATACATATCTATATACGTATATACATACACGTTTTAATAAAAAGAGAGAGAGAGAAAGAGAGGGGGGGGGGAGAGGGAGGAAGAGAATTAGAAAATTGTAAATAGTTTAAACGAAACTTATGTTATATATATATGTATATATATATATATATATATATATATATGTGTATGTTTCGACAGATCGATAGAAACGAAATGTATGTTCACACATATACATATATATGTATTTACGCGTGTATATATATATATATATATTTTATTTTCTTCACGGATATATAGAAACGAAATAGTTATACATATACATGTGCGTGCGTGTGTGTGTGTGTGTGTGTGTGTGTGTGTGTAGGTTTTTCGCTACGTTGCTTATAACACCTTGAAAATTTTATTTGCAGTGTGAATCAACGTTCCTCTAGATATATATATATATATATATATATATTCTTTGTTTCCTAAACGTTAAATGAGTCATTGATTCGTTCCTATCCTCGCATTCATTGTATTCCTCCGGCTTCGTGGGAGGATTTTGCACTACCAATCCCATCCGATATGTATTATCGAAAATAGAACTAACTAACTAACTAACTAACGCTGTGAGAAAGAAATAGCGAGAGAGAGAGAGAGAGAGAGAGAGAGAGAGAGAGAGAGAAGCAGAACGTTAAGTATTCTTTAAGATACTATACATCTGTGTTCTTCGATCGTTTATTGTTAGTATCATTACATATTTGCTTTTGTAAAAATAATCAAAACCGAACAGAATTTTCCTTTCAACATATGTACACACACGCACGCACGCACGCACGCATATATACACACATACACTCATATATATATATATATATATATATATATGTATATATATATAAAAGAGAACATTTTTTTGACCGAGAATATTAATCCTTTTTCTTTTGTAAACTTTTTACACCGAAAGAGAGTTTTTTTTCTTTCTTTTGTTCTTTTTTTTGTTTTTTTTTTAAATCACGCAAAACGAATTTCGTTCCAAGCGACCACGAACAAGTAGGATAAATTAATTTTCCGATCATACTTCATTGTTTCGTCCTCGTCGTTTCATTATTATAACGTTAAAGTGTGACCGGGAATATTTTTTTTTTCTTTTCAATCTCGACCATGATGGCGGTAGATTTTTATCAACAATCGCTTCGTTATACGCCGCAACACCAAACCGCGATTTTTCTCATTCGAACGATATCACTTATGCGTTTCAGAGAGAGAGAGAGAGAGAGAGAGAGAGAGAGAGAGAGAGAGAGAGAGAGAGAGAGAGAGAGAGAGAGAGAGAGAGAGAGAGAGGAAATACAAAAATAAAACTATCAATCGTATATTTACACTCATACGAATTTGATTTGATTTGATTTGATTTGATTTTACTTTATTTCTTTTTCTTTTTTTGTCTTTTTTTTTGTTTCGTTTTTAATTACGTTACATTCGCTCTTACCTTTTCTGCTATTGGCAATTTTCTTGACAAAAGTTATGTACATTTTCCTTCCGTTACGAGTCGTGCGTGCACACAAAGTAGGTCGTCACTCGCGGATGAAAGCAATCTTCTATGTCGACAAAAAAAAAAAAAGAGAAAAAAAAGGAAAAAGAAGAAGAATAAAAAAGAATAAAAGACAAAAAAAGAGAGACAGAGAGAGAACAAGAGAGAGAGAGAGAGAGAGAGAGAGACAGAGACAGAGAAAAAGAACAACACTTTGGTCACGGTCGAACAATTCGAGTATCGAAGAACAATGATATTATCTACGTGGAAAATTGAAGCGATCCGAACGGAAGTGAAAAATATTAATGACCGTTTTTTCTTTTTATATTTTTTTTCTTTCTTTCTTTTTCTTTTTTTTTTTTTTACTAACAACTGTTTTCATCTCGAATATTCGATTATCATGAATTGATATTCTTAACGACAATTTCGATCAATCGAATTATCGTACCGTCGTCGACTCTTTGAATATCTTCTTTCACGGCACAATTATCACTTTACTAGTTTTAATTGAAATTATTTATCCTTAAAGCGATAACTCTCTCTCTCTCTCTCTCTCTCTCTCTCTCTCTTTCTCACGCAATCGAAACGAATTGCTAATATTTAATTAACTTCTCGATAATATCGATAGATAAATCGAGATCGCATTTAATTCCGCAACGGCAAAAGATTTTCGAATACGTTCAAGCGTGGTGGTATAATTGGGGTGAAGGGTGAGGGAGGAAAAAAAAAGAAGAAGAACTACGAAGTACCGGCGCGCTCCGATAGAGGGCGATACGAATCGATGACCACTTTGTTAATGGCTTACTCTACTTAACACACCTTTCTTCGGTGACCGGACCGGGAACGCTGGTTATCGATGAGTTTTCTGCGTGCGTTATTGACAGGAAAAAGATGAGGTTTCGAAATACGAGACATTGATAGACGTTAAAACCTCGTATGCGGTATTCGTGGCTTTGGTACGGCGTCGAATTGGAAAGTATCGTCGCTCGGTAAATTTCTCTCCTCTCTCTCTTTCTCTCTCCGACTCTCTGTCTTTCTCTATTTCTCTTTAGTTTTTTTTTCTTTCTACCCTTTAACATTAACATTTATTGCATTTAGTCGTTGAAAAACACGTACTGTTCGTTGAACGACGTCGTTATATTTAGCTGTCCTGCGACAATGACCCACCTTCCATTCTTTTGTTATGGAAATTTTCATTTGAAACGATCGCCAATGGGACACATAACCTCTTCGTGATGTCGGCTTTATACTGACAGACGAGCATCGACCAAGGAATATGTCGAAGCTCCGACAAAGTGTTTTTATGAGTTAAAAGGCATTAACGAACTTTCTGATTAATTTGATGGCTTCGTTTAATAATTATTAACAGCTTAGGGTTCATTTAGAATTTCTTTCTTTTCTTTTTTTTTTTCTAATTCCTATCCGTTATGCGTTATTTGTCTTCATGTTTATTTTACATATATTATCTTTATTATATAAATAATAATATTTTGAATACTATCTAAGGAGTTTTCAATTGAATAATGCAAACAAAATGATATTTTAATTCTGTCAACGTACGCTTTAATTGTATTTAGATATAAGCTATGTAAATGTTATTTATGATTTGTGTATCCTTCTGTTCCAGCTGTTTGTCCTCCGATTATTTGGAGGACAGTGGAGCAGTGACGTTAGGGATCAATAAAAGCTGCTAGCTTAAGAGAAGAATATTAGAGTTGGCTTAGGCCAACCACGGTAACTAAGGCAAAATGGCTACGATAGATGGAAGACCAGCCCAATATGGCATTACTCTTAAGCAACTTCGTGAGCTCATGGAGCACAGAGGTCGTGAAGGTGTCAATAAGCTCAATAGCCATGGTGGCGTGCAAGAGATATGTAAAAAGTTATATACTTCACCCAGCGAAGGTAAGATTTATTTCAATGCGATACCTGTTAATCGATTACCCTTATCCTTTCTACGATATAATAATGAGAATGATTTCTTTATCGTTATAGGTCTCAGTGGGTCGACAGCTGACATTCAACATAGGAGAGATACATTTGGCTCCAACATGATTCCTCCAAAGCCACCTAAAACATTTTTACAATTAGTATGGGAAGCTTTACAAGATGTTACTTTGATCATCTTGGAAATAGCAGCTTTGGTTTCGTTAGGTCTTAGTTTTTACCAACCGGCGGACGAAGAAGAGAGTGGTGAATATTTGATTTTTCAAATTTGTGTCAAATAAAATAGAAAATAATTACAAATCTTTAAAATTTCTTCCTTAATTATAATTTCAGTGTCATCGATAGAAGAGGATGAAGGAAAATATGGTTGGATTGAAGGACTTGCTATATTGATCTCTGTCATTGTGGTGGTATTAGTGACGGCATTCAATGACTATTCCAAAGAAAGACAGTTTAGGGGTCTCCAAAGTCGAATCGAGGGAGAACATAAATTCTCTGTTATAAGACAAGGAGAAGTCAAACAGATTTCGGTATCTGATATCGTTGTAGGTGACATATGTCAGGTGTGTATATTATATGTTACCTAAATTCGAGCGTTACATATTTTCATTTAACAAATGTTTATGTGTTCAATTCTTTTTATTCCGTAAAATACTAATCGAATGAGTACTGGGTATTTGTTAAATTATACAATTAATAATGCAGATAAAATATGGAGACCTGCTACCTGCAGATGGTATACTTATACAAAGCAACGATCTTAAAGTGGATGAATCCAGTTTAACTGGAGAATCGGATCATGTAAAGAAAGGAGAAACGTTCGATCCTATGGTACTTTCAGGTAATTAATTTTTAAAGATATTACTATATTAAATTTTAAAGATACACGGGCAATTAAAATATCAGGATTCATGTCGTTACTTTGCTTCGATTTAAAAAAGGCACTCACGTGATGGAGGGATCTGGAAAAATGTTGGTGACAGCGGTAGGTGTCAACTCCCAGGCTGGTATAATCTTCACCTTGTTGGGTGCTGCCGTCGATCAACAAGAGCAAGAAATAAAGAAGATGAAAAAAGGTATGTGATTAAAATATATATATATATTTATTTATAACTTCAAATTGTGCCACTTATTTGGAGTCACTTAATTATCAGGATAGTGTAACCTCTAAAAAAAAAAAAAAAAAAAACAAAAAATATTTAATAAAAATTCATTATTATATATGCTATATAATATTTTTAGACTTCGCAATAAAAACAAAATTTATATATCTCGGGTAATTCCACCATGCATGTAAATATATATATGTATATTGGTTGAAGCCCCATAATCCATTGACCAATTATAAGATTACATATGTGTATATGTAGGATAAATTTAGTCACATATATTTGCGAGGTTGTACTGATCTGATAATCCAGTGAATCTTTAACTCGCTACTTCTTATATCAAATCAAAGATGATACGTATATATATATATATATATATATATATATATATATATATTAATCATTTGAATACATTTCGTCTAGAGATGTAAAAAATATATTTGATAAAAAAGAAACAAAGGAAAAAAGTCCAAATTTATCGGGAAGAAGTAGTGGGATTATTATTTCAAGGCATGATATTTCTAAATACACAAAATAAGTGTAGAGAAAGTACAGTGTAGGCATGGTTTTCAGTTGAATTGGTGTGAGAATTTTTTATTATGAATTACATGACTATCAACTTGTGCCCCCGTTTTCTTTGGCATGTACTTGCAATACCTTTAACTCCTTAAGTAGCAAGTACAAGATATTCCTTTAACAAAAAAAAAAAAAAAAAAAAAAAAAAAAAAATACATAAAAAGAAATCGAAAAGAAAATCGAACTTGAACAAGTTTAGCATGTTTAACTTATATATCCGCTTCCCTTTCCCATTTTTATTTTTTTTTTTTTCCCCCTAGTTAATTTGTACAAACTTTGAAGATGTTATGTGATTAATAGATATACAATCAATTTTTGCCACTTAAGGGGTCAAATGAATTTTATATACCATTTACTAATTACTAATTAATTGGAGTATCAGATGATATTTTGCTGAATTATAATATTACATGGATAAATATTCTTTTGTAAATTTATTGAGCACAGATTAAACATTTTAATCAAACTTCATTTTTCATTATGAATATTATGTATAAACTAAAGTCAAATTTAAATATCTTTTAATTTTATACACTTCTTTATTGTCTCTCTCTCTTTTTTTTTTTTTTTTTCTTTTTAATATGACATTGAACCGAAAAATACCAGGGTAAATCTGATTGACTTTTGAAATAGATTAAAGTATGTATATATATATGTGTAATTCGATGAAAATCTTTTTTTTTTTTTTTTTCATTTGATTAGAACATTCAATTAGAGAATATCCCCATATATCCTATATGTAATTTTGATCTTTGTTACATGGTTATATAAATAAATGTTTGTTTGTATGCGCAAGAACTATTTTCCATTAGTGTATCGCATATCTTGTGTGATCATATGTTATTTCAATTCATCTTAGCACAATCCTAGATCATATAATTATTAGCAACATTTGTCTTCACAGAATGTTCTTATAATATTTGTATATCATTCTCTTATCATATGTCGAATCATTTTTTGAAACATATATGATGATATATGTCATATTATTTTATAATTACATCAGATTTTTCAGAGGGCAGGAAAATTTTTAAAGAGACGAAAAAAAAAGGAAAAAAAAAAGATAAAAAAAATTAAAAATTAACAAAAATTATCACTCTTAATATGGTAATATTTTATTATACGATTGATATCCCTGTAAATATGCAACTTAGAAGATGAATTTACACAATCCATGACATTCATTTATTTATTTATATTTTTGTATTTGTTATGAGGAAATAACGACAAAAAAATTTTCATTCAAGAAGAAAAAAAAAAGGAACACCTGCACACGTATCTTCTAGGTTGTTGTACTGCATTTATAAAATTTTGAAATCATCTTTGGAATTGTCTAAACAAAAAATATAAAGAGAAAGAAAAAGAAAAGAAAAAAAAATGAAAAGAAAAGAAAACGAAAGGAACGAATAAAAAAAAAAAAAAAAAAACAAAACCAATGCAGTACAGAATGTGGCACAAATTGTCATTGGCATATACGATACTTTTAGATAGATTGCTAATCCATTTTGTTTTGCATGCATTTTTTTATCTAGAGGCTAAAAAGCAGCGGAAGAAGAAGTCATTATCAGGTGATTACACACAATATAATAATATATACTTATTGTTAATCATATTCAATTATGCAGATGCAGTCGATGTTAAGATATCGATTGGCATCTTTTAAATATACTTTTGAGATATATCTATATATATTTGATATATGTATACATATATATATATATATATATATATATAATATACACTCTCTTTAAGTTTGTTTTCTTTTCTAGTAATTTCACGTTCTACTACCTTCTCTTCATTTCTGCACACTACTACAGTCTTTTTATCTCTTATTTCTTATTTAAATAAATTATATACATACATATGTGTATATATATATATATATATATATATATATATATATATATATATGTCACCTTTATTGTTATGCGGAATTTTCTTTTTTGAAAAAAAAAAAAAAAAAGAGAATATCATTCAGTCAGAAGTAAGGTAAAAAAGAAATGGAACAAAAAAAGGAAAAAACAAACAAAACAATCGATCCAATTTATCATTTTTTGCTTATCTGTTTCCATAATCTCTGAGTGTTTTGTTGCCAGTGGTTTATGCATTTGAGATTATTAGTAACTCCAGAATTTACCTTCAGCTTTTTTTATTGCATTCTAAGGATGATGATGATGATGATGATCCTTATTTTCATTATTTGTTCATGTCTTTTTCCAATGTGTCGTGTCGTGCTTTTGCCTTTTTACAAAATACTCTTTTTTATTTACCTTACCTTTGTTATTATAATAGAATCCCAGCTTTTCCAATTTTTTTTTTTTCTTTTTTTTTTAATTTTTCTTTATTCCAATTATTAATACTAGCTCGATATAATATAGTATATTATAATTTAATTGATTAGAATTAATATTTTCTATCGAGGGTTTTAAATTTTACGCTCTATATTGTCGAATGATGATACGAATTTTTTTCTTTTTTTTTCCCCCCCATTTAGAGTATATTTTTGTATAACGCAAAAAAGGGAGTAATCGATTTGTAAAATCATCTAGGATTTTTCTAAGCTTCATTCTTAGTCACTTATATATACATATATACATACATATATATATATATATATATATATATAAATATGAATTTAAAGAAGAATAATCACGTTTCACAAATCAAGAGCGTAAAAGTTGAACGACCTCGATGATTAGAGAAAATAAATGTAACTGTAATCTTCTCTTCGACAAAAAAAAAAAAAAAAAAGAAAAGAAAAGAAAAAAGAAGAAGAAGAGAAAAAAAAAAATAAGGGAAGAAGAGAGAACCAATGGATCTCGATTTAATTTTTCAAGCGAATAAATAATATAATATCTTGTATGTGTTATGAAACGAAGGGGACGAAGGAGCAGAAATCACTGGGAACAGTCATGCTGTTGGAACTGGCGGAGGAGCGGGTGGTAAACACGAGGGTGGAGAGAATCATCATGGCGGAGGTGGACAAGGTGGTGGGGGAGAGTCTACTAAGAAGGAGAAGAGCGTTCTTCAAGCTAAATTAACGAAGTTAGCTATACAAATCGGTTATGCTGGCTCGACCATAGCAGTACTCACCGTGATCATTCTTGTCATACAATTTTGCGTCTCGACGTTCGTAATCGATGGAAAGCCATGGAAGAACACGTATGCCGGTGATCTGGTACGGCATTTGATTATCGGTGTTACTGTCCTCGTCGTTGCCGTACCCGAAGGTCTTCCTCTGGCTGTCACCTTATCGCTCGCTTATTCCGTCAAGGTTAATTACATCATTTTTTTTACACTTTTCTTCGTTTATACCGTATCAAAATATTTAACACGTTTACAAATGTATATATATATATATATATTAGATCGTTCCAAAAGTTTCTTCTTCATTTTTTTTGTTTGTTTTTCGTTTTTAAACACTGCCAGATAGAAACAGCCACGTACAATTAGCGAACAAACTTTTGGGCCAATCTAGTATATATATGTATATATATATGTATACACATATTAAATCTATACGGACACGTGCGCACGTAAAACGTCAGCTCGAACTTTTTACATTTTTTTTTTATTTTTTTCTTCTTTTTTTTTTTTTTTTAGTCAATGAAAATTATTATTAAGCGTTATTTTTTTTTTTTTTTTTTTTTTTTTTTTTAAATGCGTCGAACCTTTTCGACACGATTGTTTGTTTTTTCCACGTTTTATCCGATTATATGTTCGTATTCATTTAACGTTCTTTTCTTTTTATTTATTTAATCATCAATAAGAGGAATAAATTGATGAAGTTATTAAATTTTTGATTAATCAATTGGGCTACGGTGATTCGAAATTTTTGAAGTTGCTTTTCACCGATAAAATGGATAGACTTTTTCAAGTAAATGAATTTATAGTATTATACGATGATTTAATATATTAATAATACTAATAAATTTATCGAATTGATTAAGAACTACCATTAACTGATGACCATCGTATCGGTTTAACGTGTTAAATTATCGATCGGCGGTTTCGATGTCGGTCAAGCGAACGACGAGAGCAACTTTTTAACGATAATTTTTTTTTTCCCGTAAAACCATGATTGCAGAAAATGATGAAGGACAACAATTTGGTACGGCATTTGGATGCTTGCGAAACGATGGGTAACGCTACCGCCATTTGTTCGGATAAAACCGGAACATTGACGACCAACCGTATGACAGTGGTAGAGTCCTACATATGTGAGAAAATGAGCAAGACGGTCCCAAGTTTTTCCGATATCCCGAGCCACGTTGGAAACTTATTAATACAATCCATCTCCATTAATTCGGCGTACACGTCCAGAATCATGCCCTCGCAAGACCCTTCAGAATTGCCGATGCAGGTCGGTAACAAAACCGAATGTGCCTTACTTGGATTCGTAGTGGCCCTGGGCGAAAAATATCAAACCATTAGAGATGACCACCCTGAGGAAACCTTCACGCGGGTCTATACTTTCAATAGCGTTAGAAAGAGCATGTCTACTGTTGTTCCAAGGGAAGGTGGTGGATATAGGCTTTTCACCAAGGGCGCTTCCGAGATCATCATGAAGAAGTAAGTTTTCATCCATCGTGTCTCACTTCAATCTACAAAATTCAGATCACCCACGTATCTCTCTGATCTTATTTGCGAATAATAGGGTGTGGGAATTGTGAGGGTCGGGTTGGGGGTTGGGGGTTGGGGGTTGGGGGTTGGGGGTGAGCGAGAACATAGCCGATCTTTCTAATCGTAATAGAAAATCACGACGGAATCGTTTAGAATGAATTTCGATAGCCGAAGTAGTAATCGCCGTGCTTATGGATCCGCCCTCCCCCCCACCACCACCCCCCTCTCGCCCCTAAACGACTTAAAATCATTATTCCTTGAAATCAAAAGTGAATCTATAAACGAAGGAAATTCTCGTACGTTCATGCTTTCGTTTTTTTTTTTTTTTTTTTTTTTTCTCTCTTCTTTCCCTACTACAGATGTGCCTTTATCTACGGTCGCGACGGTCATCTGGAAAAATTTACGAGAGAGATGCAAGAACGTCTGGTTAAGAACGTGATAGAACCTATGGCGTGTAACGGTCTACGTACAATCTCGATCGCATATCGCGACTTTGTGCCCGGCAAGGCGGAGATCAATCAAGTGCACTCGGATAACGAGCCAAATTGGGACGACGAGGAAAATATCGTTAACAATTTAACGTGCCTCGGTATAGTCGGTATTGAGGATCCAGTACGTCCCGAGGTACCGGACGCAATT
>OU426874.1:675000-705000 GCA_911387685.1 Dolichovespula media | reverse complement strand
GAAGAAGTGTAGCTAATAAAACATTGCTTCTATTCAATTTTATAGATCCAAAATTCTATGGGGTAGACTCATAAAATATTAAACAAAAATATAACAATGCTTATATATGTATATACGTATATAAATAAATACATACATCAATTTTATATATATATATACATATACATATATACACAAACATTAAAATTTATATAAATTATTATCAATATTAATGGCGACATAGCACAAGAATTATTATTGTTAAGTATGTACGTATATCAGAGCACGTTGGACGTCAAAGTTGATACCGAAGAAAAAAAAAAGAAGAAACAAAAATCTAATATATAATTCTAAATTATAGCAAAGTATATATATAATATATACATACATATATTTATATATATATATATATATATATAGATATGTATGTATATATATACTACAGATAGACGATATCGTCGAAATGGTTATGTACGATTATGTATGTGTGCAATCATAGCTTCAATATGTAAAAAGAAGAACGAAAAAACAAACGAAAAAGAAACAGAAATATTAAAAAGGACTCGCGCAAAAAGGAAAACAATACTCGCGCGAGTTTCACGTAGAGACACGACAAAACCAACAATCCCCCTTCCCACGAATATATTCCCTCTCTCTCCCCCCCCCCCTCCCCTGTGTGTATTTAAACGATCTTCATTATTAAACTTTTCGCCTTTGTATATTAGTCATTTGCATGAATTAACAAATAAATAAACAAACAAACAAACAAGAAGTAATATACTAACAATTAATGAAATAAAATCTACGTACTTGTTTGTGTATTATCGAGCGACTGGCGAGCATACGATTACAACACGGTAATCGAAAAGAAAAAAAAAAAAAAATAAATGAAAAAAAAAAACAAAAAAAACAAAATCATGCTTCAGCACAATAAGAAACTTTAATCGTATCACATGAGAAATTATCTTCGGCTAATATCGGATAACGTAAGTCGACGACGAAATCTCGAACATACATCGATGTTCACCACCTTTTAACAACTTTATTCCTAACGATATTAACTAACAAATCGCTCGGAGATAATTAGTTAATCTATCTGTGTTAAAGCTTTAAGACACCATCTCTCGTCGTTTATCTTCTCTTTATCGTTCTTTCTTTCTTTCTTTCTATTTATCTATCTATCTTTCTATCTTTCTTTCTTTATGGTTTATTTTTTTTTTTCTTTTTCAATCAATTAATCAAAACAATATCTTCTCGTAACTTAACTTTCTCTATCCGCTGTCTACCTATATATATATATATATATATATATATATATATATATATATATATATATATATACGTCTTTCTCTTTTTTCGCACTGTCCTAACATTTTCTGCAGTATCCTCTTAAAACTCGCACTAATCTACCACCTCTAAATGACATTGAAAGATGTTTGAAAGAAAGAAAGGAAGAAGAAGAAAAAGAAGAAGAGGAAAAAAAAAAAGAAAGGAAATAGAAACTCATTCTATCCTTATCTATCCTCTTTGATAACGCACGCGGCAATCGATCATTTCGTTTCTTCTCTTTTTCTTTTTTTTTTTTTTATTATAATTATTATTTTTCTTCTTATCATTGCCTTTATCCTTTTCCAATGTACGCGCGACCATGACTCGACTGTGACGAAAGCATCATGCTTGTAGATACACAACACACACACACACACACACACACACACACACACACACACACACACACACACACACACACACACACACACACAATACATGCATACACTCTCGTTGTATACATATATTCACAATCGGAAAAGTGTCTATCGCTTTATTGTATTTTTTTTTTCCTTCCTTTTTCGTAAAACGAAAAAGAAAAGAACAAAAAAAAAAAAAAAGAAAATAAATAAAACAAAAAGGAACGAATGCAAACGTTTTATCGAGCTTTTAAACAGACTATCTGGATATATCTCTCTTTATCTTTGCCTACCTATTTTTCTATCTATCTATCCATTCATCTATCCATCTATCTCTGTCTCTGTTTCTATCTCTGTTTCTATCTCTATTTCTCTCTCTCTCTCTCTCTCTCTCTCTTTTTCGTTATCATAACTCGGTCCGTACTATTTTCGAGTTTTAACAGGTAAGATTAATGTCTCTCTCTCTCTCTCTCTCTCTCTCTCTCTCTTTTCCCCTCTCCCTCCCCTCTCACTCTCTTTCTCCCTCCCTTTCTATCCTAATGGCAATTTTACGCTAACGTTCGCGCAATTTAATTTTATTTTCCTAATCTTTACGTGCGCGCCGAAAACGTGTTTTACCTGTCACAGACATGTTGGATAACACATTTTTTTAAAAGTTACGAGCGTACGGACATTGTTACTATCGTGTGATCTGACCTCGTAAGGGAAGAAAGTAAAAAAAAAAAAAAGAAGAAGAAGAAGAAGAAAAAAACGATAAAGATGAGAAATATCGTGATTCGCCAATTTTCCTTCGTTTACGATATAAAATCGATATAAATCGACGGGGGTTTCTTTTTTTTTTTATTTGTTCCTTTCTCATTTTAATGGCGCATTCTTTATCCTAATCATCGACTGACTGATACTACGTCTACTTAATACTATTTACTATTACTACGACTATTACGACTACTTTACTATTACTACGACTATTACAACTACTTTACTATTACAACTACTATACTATTATTACTACACAACTTACTACTACTACTACTACTACTACTTTGTATTCCTTCGTTATCATTTACTCGTACTTCCCGATTTCTCTACCTTTCTTCTTTCTTTCTCTTTTTCTTACTTTCTTACTTTATTACTTTCTTTCTTTTTTTCTTTCTCTTTATCTAATCATCGTCTATCTCTTTCTTCCTTAGTAATTAATAATTAATAATTAACACGAGGCAAACTTGTTCATCGTCGCATCACCCAACAAAAAATATTCATTTCATTTGCTTATTTTCATTCATTATAATACGAACAAAAAAATACGTACATCATACATACATAAAGATATATATATATATATATATATATATATATATGTATGTATGTATGTATGTATGTATGTATATATATATATATATATATATATACATATGTACATAATTGCATTGCATTGGACCTTTCAATCGTCCCCTCGTTCGTTGGCTCGTTAATTTGACTTTCTAATAACGTGCTATCTAATCCTCGTCGTGTATTATTGTAACAAAACGTTTTGATTAATTAATCTTGGGGGGTTGGGGGAGGTAGTTGAGAATCATACCACTTCTTTTGACTTGATAATTATGTACATAACTTGACAATTACGATGCGTCTCGAGAAAGGATAAGAGAAAAAGAGATAGCTCGATGAAAGTCAATTTAAAAAAAAATAAATAAATAAATAAAAAATCCTCACTGGAAACTACCTCTAAAATGACTAACCATTTTCTATCAATCATACAATAAATTCAATTAGAGAGCCAACAACGAATAGTAACGTTGCTGTTTCGTTGCCGATAAAAAACAAAACATAAAAAGGAAAGAAAAACTCACGAAATGAGTTGAAACAAAGTGTCGTAAGAAATCATCATGTCTTTATTTATTCTTCTTTTTTTTTTTTTTTTTTTTTTTTTTTTATTCGCAATAAATCGTCCATACAATTCTCACTCCGCTATGGATCACGTTTAACAGACGCGCGAGAAAGATTACATTAAAAAGAAATTTATACATACATACATACTTGAATATATTGTATATATATATATATTTATAGTACACGATAATCGATCAAAATAGGTAAAAAAAGGAAAACGGGGCAACGATTAAAATTTGCGTAATAATAATAATAATAATAGGGACGAATTAGGATATATAAATATCTGGCCGAAAGGAGCGAGGGGAAGTGAAAATAAATAAAAAAAAAAAAAGACCGAAAAACAAAATAATGGGCCCCGGATTTGGGTACGGGTGCGTCGAAGGAGCGGCCTCTGTCGGCGTCTTTCTCCCTCCCCCACCCCTGCTAGCTTCGATATGACGATGCATCATCGGCCGCACTACTACCACTACTACTACTACTACTACTACTAGTACTACTACTACTACTACTGCTACTACCTACTACTACTACTGCTACTACTACTATTACTACTACTACTACTACTACTACTACTACTACTACTTCTACTACTACTACTACTACTACTACTACTAACAAACAAAGCGAGAAACAAGAATCAACAAGTGTTTTTCCAAAAAAAACCACCCCTTTAACAGGGACCTTTGAGTGATGAAGAACTCGTTTAATGTTTTTTAAAAACAGATGGGGCCGCGGCCAGCCGGATGATATCGGTGCTATCAATCTAGGAGACGAGAAATTCGACCCCGACTCGGATAAAAAGCCGCGAGCAGGACAAATACTATGGATCCGTGGTCTAACACGGCTACAGACGCAGGTAATTATCCCTATCTCTCTCTCTCTCTCTCTCTCTCTCTCTCAATCTCTCTCAATCTCTCTCATTCTCATGTCACCGAACTCTATCTATCTCTCTATTACTCTCTTTTATTCTCTATTACTCTCTTCTCTCTCTATCTCTTTCTCTCACTCTCTCTTATTCTCTTTCTCTCTATCTATCTCTATCTATCTATCTATTTCTCTATCAAGATCAACGTTTATACGAGTACTATTATCGACTTTTTAATCAAGAATGTGTTATTATTGCTTATAGAAAAAAAAAAAAAAAAAGAATAAGATTTGATATAAAAGAAATATCAAGAGAAGAAAGCAAAAAAAAAAAAAATAAAAGAAAATGAGATATAAAGGAAACGGAAAAACTAAAAAAAAAAAAAAATAAATAAAAGAAAAGAACGAACAGAGCCCAAAGATATATATATATATATATACACATATATTATTATTATTATTCCGTTAAAATATTACCGTCGTTGTCTCTCGTCGAACGAGAACACGCGGGATTTATCAACCATTTATGATATATTTATATATATATATATATATTCGCGTTATAGACCCTTTTTATTCTAGGAACTTTTTAGGAACACGCGCTATCGACGACCACCGTCGTCGCCATCGTGATAATACCGTCTTTTACATGATACATACGTATGTACTCATTTGCAAGAAAAGCCAAAGAAAAAAAAAAAAAAGAAAAAAAAAAAGAAAAAAAAGTAGAAAAAAAAGAAAACAAAAAAGATAGCAAAAAAAAAATATATATCTAAGTAATGGCAAATAATCTCCCAGTGGCAGTGTATACAAGTCGATTTTTCATCATCTTTCTCTCTGTCTCTCTCTCTCTTTTTTTTTATTTTTTTTTTCAATCTATTTCTTCTATCTATCTATCTATCTATCTATCTATCTATCTATCTGTCTGTCTATCTGTCTCTCTTTCTCTTCCTCTTTCTCTATCTGTCTTTCTATTTCTCTCAAAATATCATACTCGATCTCGACTTATCCCATTGAATCCTTCCTACCTTTGATTACAAACAGAACAAAAAGGTATATACGTGATTTAAACGATAAATCAAAAAAGAAAGCAAAAAAAAAAAAGACAAACAAAAATAACAATAAACGATAATAAATAAGAGCGTACCGTCGCGACGACGATCCTTCGATCTCGCTTTAAAGAACAAAACGACGAATAAAAAATAAATAAATAAATAAAAAGAACGAATAGAGAAAAAAAAATATATATATATATATAAAGAAAAATATAAACAAGCCCCACCCCCCCAAAATCCGAAACGAAAATCGATCAAATAATGTAGATCGGCCGATCAAATATTATAATTATTATAATTTCGCACGCGAGCGTGCGTGTTAAGATTTCCGATGACGAACGAACGAACGAACGAACGAACGAACGAAAAAAAAAATAAATAAATAATCAAAAACAACAACTAAAACTAAAACAAAAAAGAAATTAGAAGAACGAACCCGAACGGTACGAGACAAAGCGAAAAGCAAAGCGAACTAAAAAAAAATAAATAAAAAACAGAATAATTTAGAAAGAAATTACGATAATAATATTATTAGGACGCAAAGTGGAAGGCGACGTTATCGTTTCGAGATAAAGTATCGACTTTGACGGATTTTTTTTCACGACGGATAATAACAATAACAATAACAATAACAATAAAAATAAAAATAAAAATAATTTATTCTAGACTTTATAGCGTACAGACGAATCTCAAAAACCCACATCACAATCATACGTATATATATATACACACACGCATATATGTGTATATATATATATATATATATATATATATATATATATATATATATATGTATGTATTAAAGTATATTATACATGTATGATGTGAACGACAGTTCGAACTTTAAAAGAGGAAGCACTATCTTCGGCTAATCAATAACAAACACCACCGTAGAGCAGCTAGTAGAGAGACCTTTCTTTGTTTTTTTATATATATATATATATATACATATATATATATATATATATATCTATATATATATCTATATAAATATTTTTCTTTTTTTTTTCTTTCCCAGTATGCTAGCACCCCGTTCGAAACAGAAAAAGAACAAAAAAAAAAACATAAGGAAAAAAAGAATCATAACACGATAGTAAAGCCAACGACAATCACAACCACCCCCTCTCCACCCCGACACCTCGCTAACAATTCTAATCCCATCTTATTCCATCGATACGTCCCTGACGTGCAAAACAGATCTGTTTTTTTTTTTTATTTTTTTTTTGTTTTTTTTTTCAAATTAATTATTATCAGTATGTCGAAACGGATACAAGAAAAAGGTAGTACGAGTTTAAATCTATTTAAGTATAATACTATTACCACTACTATTATTATTATTACTACTACTGCTATTATTACTACTACTACTACTATTTCTATAATTATTACTATTACTATTACTACTACTATTACTACTATTACTATTACTATTATTAAATGGTGATATTAGATACCAAAGAAAAATAAAACATATATATATATGTATGCGAAGCATGAACTCGATCGTCCTTGTGGCGCTACGGATTCGTATATCATCGAGTCGGATTTTCATACAAAACGAACAAACAAACAAACAAACGAACGAAACGAAGAAAAAAACAGAAAGAAACGAACAAGAATTTAAGAAAAAGAAAATAAAAGAAAATCAGTATGTTCCACCCTTCGGTAAACTTCGTTATGGTGTACCCAAAGCGTATGTTTATTATTATTATCGTCATCATCTTCATCATAATCATTACTGTTATTATTATTATTATTATTATTATTATTATTATTATTATTATTATTATTATTATCATTATATTATTATTATTATTGTTATTATTATTATTATTATTATTATTTTTATTATTACTGTTCCGTCATAGCCCTTAAAAACGTTATTATCAAATCCACCAATCACCAAACACCGATTCACCCTAAACCATCTTTAATTACGCCTTTTTTACCCTCTTCGAAAATATTCGAATTAAAACAGCCTGCGCCAAAAACAGATTTCGTCGACTAAAATATTATTAACTTAGCAATGGTCCACGCAGTCCTCGGCCGGAATATCACTTTTTCTATTTCTATTTTACTATTTCTATTTTTCTATTTCTATTTCTCCCTCTCTCCCCCTCTCTTTCTTTATCTCTCTTTCTCTCTCTCTCTCTCTCTCTCTCTCTCTCTCTCTTTCTCTTTCCCTCTTTTTATATTACAATATAGTACAAAGTAGATTAATTTTGAGAGAGAGAAAAAAATCAAAAGTAGCCACACGTAACCTTGCCATTCTCATTTTATTCATTAGAATTGATTAGAATCAATCGTCGTTTTTGATTTAATTTCACGGAGGACGATTATTAGGATTAGAGATATAAGAAGAAGAGAGAAAATGAACGTCTTTGAACGACTCTCTCTCACTCTCTCTCTCTCTCTCTCTCTCTCTCTCACACACACACACACACTCTCTCTGTCTTTTTTTGTCTTCGTGTAATTATGATTTATTTATTTATTTTTTCTTTTTTAATTCAAGTTGATCGATCAATCCCAATAACTAATTTCTAATCAATCGAATTCCATACTTACATTTTCTTCATCTCTCATTTTTCCCTCCATTTAATCATTATATATATATATATATATATATATATATATATATATATATATACATACACACACACACACACACACATACATAAATATATACACATATATTCTCTTTATATTTCTAAGTGTATTTTTATCATAACTTTTAATCGTACTCTCTCTCTCTCTCTCTCTCTCTCTCTCTCATTCTCTCTCACTCTCTTTCTTTTTCTTACTACCAACACCACTACGCCCTTTTAAACCCACCCCTCGATTCTCTTCGACCACCCTCTCTCTTCTTTCACGATTTTTACGATACAGTATGAAGAAGAAATAAATAAATATATATATATATATATATATATATATATATATATATATATATATATAATATATATACGCGCACAAAATATATTCGGAACTTTTTTTATTTTTTTTTCTAATTTGTATTTCTTTTTTTTTTTTTTAATTTTTTTTTCCTCGTTGATTATTTACATCGGCGTTTTGTATGCGAGCCTTCACGAAACTCTCTCACGGAGGAACTATAAACAAGATAAAAAAGAGATACGAAAAAAAAAAAAAGAAAAAGAAACGATAAAGTGCAGCGACAATTAGATAACGAAGAACCGTAAGAAGGAAATAGTAAGGAGTAATTATGATAGAAAAAAAAAAAGAAAAAAGTATAGAAAGTAATGATGACGATTGATAGCAAAGAAAACCAAAAAAAAAAAATAAAAAAAAAAAATAAAAGAAAACAGAACAGAACAGGAACACAAACTAGAAAAAATAATAAAAGAAAAAAGAATACACTGTTACCAAAAAAAAAAAAAACAAAAAAAAAAAAAAAAACAAAAAATAAAACAAAACATAAATCGATCACATTTATTCTCGCCAATCAGCTAATCATTTAAAACTGTATATGTGTGACCTACTTTCAGACGAGCAATAGAACTCTGGTGCAGAATGTATCTGTGACAGGCAGATCCCCCTCTCAGGATTACTATATGGTTAGTTCGCAAAAAATCCACTCTCCGCACTGTTTGGCCGTCTTGATGATATCTGATATTAACCGTTTCCATCTTGCGTACATTATTATACTTAATCGATTTTATTTCTTTTTTTTTTTTTTACTGTTATGTTTCCCTTAATTATTATTATTTTTTTTTGCCCTATTTTGTTTTCTTTCTTTCTTTCTTTCTTTTTTTTTTTTCTTCTTACACCTTCTATTCTTTTCGCCCGCCACTTATATAGCCCAAACCTTTCATTAATTTTGATTCTCTATTTTTTGTTTTGTCTTTCTCTATTTGGTTTGAAAGTGACTTTTGATTTTTGATTTTTGACTTTGATTTGTTTTCCTTTTTTTTTCTTTTCTTTTTTTTTTTCTTTTTCTTTCGACACATTTGATCATCGATATTTATCATGATCGAATGTGATTGGTTCGAAATCTCTGTTCTATCCAGAGAAAACCAATTTTCTTTTGGATTTTCAAATTCTCCTTTCTTTTTTCTTTCTTCTTTTTCTTTTGTTGATTTTCGTTTGCTTTCCCTCTTTGTATTTTTCTACCGTTTTCTATTTGTATACGCATCTATATATATAAATATATAAATATATATATATATATAATGTTTTATACTATTTATATATATAAATATATATAATATATATATATATATATATATGTACATATACATATATGTATACATATACACATTTAATTCTGTCTTTCTGTGTGCCTTACACACGTCCCTTTATTATTACATATATTGGATGTTGAATTTGTTTCACACACTAATTGCTTACGGATCGCGCGAGCCTCGGCTAATTTCGATTCGTATTAAAAATTACTATATATATATATATATATATATATGTATATATATGTATATGCATATTTATGCATATGTATATATATACATATATGCATATATATATACTGCTTCTTTTACATTTTGCAATAACCCAGAATTGAATTGTATCAACGGATACGTTAAGCGATTGATTCGTCGCAACGCTATCGTCGTATATATTTATTTTTTGATTAATTTCCTTTTCTTTTCTTTTTCTCTTCTTCCTTTCTTTCTTTCTTTTTCCTATTTTTTACTTCTTTGATAGTAACATTCATTTACGTCACATGTGAAATTTTATTTTGTTTCGAATCACTTCAGTTTCATTTTTATAATACACGAGTGTCGATCCCGTAGATATTTCAATATCATTGTTATTAAAATATATATATATATATTTGAAAAGTAATAAAATTAAAAAAAAATTGTCTTGATCGCAAGAATTGTTCGCTCATCGATAAAATATTTATTTTCCGTTTATTATGCGGTCTCGTTAAAAAAGAAAGCAAATTGAAAACGGAAAAAGAAAATCCTTATTAAAGTTGAGATATTATAAAATTTGTTAACGAACAAATTTGGTTTTAACATTGAAACATTGCTTTTCTATATAGGTGATCGTAAATCGCGATATTATTAAAAATGGAACGGAAAACTAATTTGCTGGAGTGGCACGCGTTAACTCCGCACATGTTTACTTCTTTTTATTTTTTTATGTTTTTATTTACTTACTTATTTATTTATTTATTCATTTATTCTTGATTTTTCCTTTTTGAATATCTTTTTGTCAAAGCTTATCGTCGTACACGTGCTAAAGCAGTTTCGATGAAGGTTTCGATGATGAAAGCTGATTTTCCTTTTTTGCAAGTAAAAATATTGACGGTCGTTTTGGCTGCAGCCGTATATGCTTACTCGAACTATGATCAATTTTTTCATTTTATTATTATTATTATTATTTTTCTTTTTTTTTTCTCTCTCTCTCTCTTTCTCTCTCTCTTACTCACTTCATCTTACCGGTCTCTATCCCCTATTTTCCAATATTCGTTTCATTCCAATCTGTTCCATGTTATATATCGTATATATATATATATATATATATATATATATATATGTATGTATGTATAAATATGATATTTTTAAGTTTATCGATATTCAGTGTCGCACGTGCGCGCGCTCGTGCCAACTACGTTCGGACATTTTTTTCCGTTTTTTTAATTTATTTACTGTCGCGTATGTTGTGGAACTGCCATAAAAAGTAAAAAAAAAAAAAGAACCAAGTAAGTTGTAAATAGTAAAGTAAGTCGGAAGGAAAAAAGGAGGAAGATAAAAAGAAAAAAATGTCCGAACAAAAAATCACGCGATTCGTGCATCGCCGCCTACGTACGTGTGTCCCGTGTTTTTCTTACACTGTTTCTATCTGTCTATCTCTCTCTCTCTCTCTCTCTCTCTCTCTCTCTCTCTCTCTCTCTTTCTTTCTCTGTCTCGATATTAAAAAAAAAGAACAATTTTATTTGTTTTACAAATCTGTGTTTCGCTTTCTAGTGTGTACAAATATTATCGTCATCATTAATCACGATCATAATCACGTTTTTCATTTGACTTTCGTCGTTTGTCTGTAATTTTTTTTTTTTCTATCCTTTCTCTAACGATCTCTAACATTTATCTATCTTTCTTTCTTTCTGTCTTTATCTATCTCTCTTTCTCTCTGTCTTTCTCTTTATCTCTCTTTTTTTTTTATATATATATTATTAATATATATATATCAATATATATATATATATATGTATATTTACATATATTCATATATATATTATATACATATATATATATATATATATATATATATATATATATATATTATACATATAACGCAGTGTGGTATTTTGTTGTGACATTAACAGTGGTCGTACGATGTTATATCAATTATATAATATATACATTGCATCGATGTGTATGTGTGTGTGTGTGTGTGTGTGTGTGTGTGTGTGTATGCGTGCGTGTATGTTGGTGCGTGCGTGTCTAATATACGCGTGTGGTTTGTGATACGAAAAAAATACACTTTAGTGTGTATGTGTGTGCGTGCGTGTGTTTGTTTGCACGCTCATAATCGAACCGACAAAAATTCGATTATTAATTACGTCGATACAAATTGAGAGCGTTCAAGAGGAAAAAGAAGATAAAATAACAACAACGACAACGCAAAACAAAAGTGTTCGACAAAATATTTTTTTCTTTTCTATTCTTTTTTTTTTCTTTCTCTCTTTCTCTCTCTCTCTCTCTCTCTCTCTTTCTCTTTCTCTTTTTCTCTCTCTCTCTTTTTTCTTTTTTTTTTTCGACGTTTCGCGGTAGGTACGTACGTTTTTAATATCCCACGGGACGCGAATTCTTTTATTTTATTTTTTTTATTTTGTTACACTCTGTCTCTGTCTGTCTGTTTCTCTCTCTCTCTCTCTCTCTCTCTCTCTCTCTCTCTCTCTCTCTATCTCTATTTCTTTTTCTCTCTTTCTCTCGTTCGCGATTATCGACATTCATTCGTCGATAAATCCGATTAAACGATCTTTTCCCTGAAATTATTATTCTTTTCTCTCTTTCTTGTTTTTTTATTTTTTTAATTTTTTTAAATTCCTTCTCGTCCAGCTTCGTCGATGAGATATAAACGAAGCACGATGCTATATACCGATCGTCCCGGTTTTTATTTATTTTATATTTTTCTTTTTATTTTTATATTTATTTTCATCGCGTTTCTCACGAATCTCTTTTTACCTTTTGCTGGAAAAATCAATTCTATCCGCCAACGCCCGCCCCCCTCTCCAGCCCTCGCCCCCCACGCGTCGCGAGTTCTACGTTTATTTATTTATTTACTTATTTATCCAACACGAAGTGCGTAAAGAACGAAAAGGGAAAGGGATTGAAAAAAAAAAAAAAAGAAAGGAAAAGAAAAGAAGAACGAGGAAAGGACGCGAAGAGAAAGGATGAAAGAAAGAAAAAAAAAAAACAAGAGAAAAAGAAACGGAAAAGAAAAAAGAAAAGAAAAGAAAAGAAACCGGACAAACACCAACGAAAAAAAAAATACAAACAAACAAACAAAAAAGAACAAGTTAGTTAGTTAAACGTAGAAAAAACGATAGAAACGATAGACTGATGGTATGATTTGTGATTTGTTAGCCAGCGGAACCCATTCGAGAGACTGAGGTATAACGAGGCGGCAGTCTTGCCAGCCGCCACACTTATCCTGTCGGAGTACAAACAAGTACGTAGCTATATAACGTAGATCGCCTGCCGTAAATACGTTGTATTATATGAAAGTTTACGTACGCATACACAAACATCGGCGGATCGTCGATTAGCGTACGTACGAGCATCGTCCACGGCAAATCTATTAATAATAATAATAATATCTATCTAATATATATAAATATATATATATATATATATATATATATATATATATTTATAAAAAAACATATACCATGAATACCATATACCGTCGTTGTATCGTTAATTCTCTTGTCGTTTAGCTTGAGATGTTTCATAACTCGAATAAATATTCATATATATATATATATATATATATATAAATGAAATATTATGTATATCGAGTTTTGAATATAATAATTTTTATTTCTCAAATTAAACACTTTAGAATTTCGTCTCGACGAATGTTATTTCCCATTTTTAGGAGCCGATTATATTGTCGAGTTGTTGAATTTTCATTTTATTATACATCATTTGCTATTCATTTATATATATATATATATATATATATATATATATATATATGTGTGTGTGTGTGTGTGTGTGTAATGTATCTACATATTTATGAATCAAAAATATATATATATATATATATATATATATATATATATATATATATATGCTAAATAGCGAATGATAAATATATGCGTATATATATATATATATATATATATATATATATATATTTATCTTTCGCTATTCATATATATATATATATTTATGAGTCAAAAATATTTATATTACATATGTATATATAATAATAAACACATAAATCATAAATATACAATACACATGCATATATATACATATATATATATGTATATATATATATATATATATATATATATATATATATATATATATGTATATATATATATATATGAATAGAGGAATATGTATAAGAGGTAGATCAATAATGAATCAAGAATGCCTCAAAAATCGACATCTCGACACAGTCTGGCTCACTTCGATTGGGGGAATATAGAGAAAAGATAAAGTCAACTAGAAAATAAACAAAACAAAACAAAAAAAAAAAAAAGCGATTAGACACCGACGAGACACCGAAGAAGCTCGAGTAGAGAGCCCTTCGCGAGCCCGTCGTTCTTTATTTTACGGATTCGATGCATCGATACGTCGCATATACGACGTTTCGTCGTGGCAATGTGTTTCTTTTTTTTTTTTTTTTTTTTTTTTTTTTTCTTTGTGTAGCGGGTGTGGGATGGTCGGTGGGATAAAAAAAGACTCTCTGATAATACACGGAAGAGCCGCAATTAATCGGATATATCCACCGTCCACCCGCGCTTCTTCAGTAGTCTTAGCTGTCTGATGAGTGTGCTCTGCGTGTTTCCATATTATATACCCAACAACCAACAACCAACAACAACCAACAACAACAACAGCAACAACAACAAATACGAAGAAAAGACAAAAAAGAAATTTTACCTATTATTACAAACTATTAACATCCGCCCACACCCCCCTTTTTCCCCGTACCATCTAACCATCAACCTCTTTTTCTTTTCTTTTTCTTTTTTTTTCATTTTTTACTTTCCTAAGACGCAACCCTCGAAATCTCTCCCTACCCTCCACTTTCAAACCTATCGTGCCGCGTCCTTCTCTCTTAATCTCTGCCTCTCTCTCTCTCTCTCTCTTTCTCTCTGTCTCTCTCTATCTCTCTCTATCTCTCTCTAACTCTCTCTATCTCTATATCTCTCTATCTCTAACAACAACAACAACAACAACTATTACATGATGAACAAAATTTATATACTTATAATTATTTAATATATTCGATTTCATGCGTCTCGCCCCGTCCCTTATATACATTATATATATATATATATATATATATATATATATATATATATATATATATATATTTCTTTTTTGTTCTATTAATTTTTCTTATTTTTTTTCGATTAATTTTTTGCCCAATTAATACCTAACACTTTTCTATCTCTATCTATCTAACCTTATCTCTCTATCTATCTATATATCTCTTTTCTCTTTCTCGTTTGATTTTTTAATTTCAGTATGTGGGTGAGTTTGTGTGCGTGTGCACGGTTGACCAGTTTTGCATTCATCGATTTTCTTATTATACATATATATATATATATATATATATATATATATATATGTATATATGTATATATAATAACGAAATTAATTATGTAATAACAGTTTGTTGGTTTTGTTTTCGACGTGTTTAACATGATCGTTAGTTCGTGTGCGAGTAAGTGTGTTCGTGTGTGTCAATGAATAATTCTATGTGTGACTTACCCTTGTTATTAAACGAACCCCCACCCCATGAACTCAACCCACCCTATATTTCCTTGCCACCGCCACCCTATATTCGATAGTGTTTCATTCCTTTATTTCGTCGGGAATGATAACACGAAATAGATTGATAAAACGATCAGCTGTTAAGTTTTCGATCGTCTCCTTCGATGATATATTTTTCTCTAATTGCTTTTACGCTAATGAAATTAAATTCTCTCTGTCTCTCTCTCTCTCTCTCTCTCTCTTTCTGTCGTCAACTTGTGGATATATTCTTTATATACAAACACATACACGTGCAAATGCACAGTGTTGTGCTTTTCCTTTCGATACAAGGAAAAATAATAACTCGTCTCGTTTTATATATTTCAATCGTTAATCGTTTATTATTTGAATAATAAATTGATGCAATATATATCAGCATATATATATATATATATATATATATATATATATATATAAAGATATGTGTGGAAGAAGTAAATATTAATATTATTAATTAATATAATAATATTAATTAATATATATATTAATTAATTATTGTCTTCTAGAGAAATATCAAACAAGTTACATATAACGAATTCGTTGGATCCTTCTAACGATACTTATCTATCCCATCTATCTTTCTCTCTCTCTCTCTCTCTCTTGTCGAGCAGGATTATAGTGCATATAGTTATACATGATATACATACTATTACATCGATTAGAAAGCGATACATACATATATCATGTAACAATTTTATCCGAGATTTATATCGATTGAAAAGATCGTAAAAACAAAGGCCTATTATATATATTAGATAATAATAATAATAATTATCATTATTACCATTATTATATAATTATAATATTAATAATAATAATAATAATAATAATAATAATAATAATAATGATGATAATAATGATATTAATTATTATTTTACTATGATAATAATCACATTTCCACACTGTGATTTATATATTATATTTACCAATTCGAATCTATATATCTATTTATCTATCTATCTATCTATCTATCTATCTATCTGACTATCCATTTATCTGTATATCTATCTATTTATCTATCAATCAAACTATTTATCTTTCTATCAATCTATCTATTTCTATCTCGATCATTTCTATACATATACATTCTCTATATTAAATCTATACATACATATATATATTCTCTATATTTAAATCAGATCTCTAATGTAAATATTATCTCTTCGTTTCTCGAAGGATGTTTTCTTTCAAACGATAAAGGTTCAGGACTGTGTGAATTGCGGACCATTTTTAATACCGAAACTAATTTGCCACACGATTTTCAGGAGATCGAGATAGGCTCTCTACCAAAAAAAAAAAAAAAAAAAAAAGAAATTATCCAAATTGCAAAACAGGAAAGAAAGAAATAAACAAATGTACGAACAAATGAATAATAATAATAATGAAATAAGATGATATAAGCTGCCGGCTCCAGTTGGAAATAATTTAGAAACAATTATTTGTCGCGATTAGGAAGGAGAGATCATCAATGATATATATATATATATATATATATATATATATATATATATATATATATAAATATATGTATACATATATCATTATTTATATATATTGATGAATAAAAAAATATTCACAATATAATATATTCAATGCATATATATACCCGAACGAAAACATATTTCCGATAATAATGATTACACCTACTTGTGGGTAGGTACGCATAGATGATTAGATTGATTGCGCATGTATGCCAATAATAATCGTCCGCAATTATTTAGCTTGCACCTGGCGGTAGTAGATACCATAATCGATTTAGTTGATTCGCACCGCGAGACACCCATATTATTATTATTATTATTATTATTATTATTATTATTATTATTATTATTATTATTATTATCATCATTATCATCATCATCATCATCATCATCATCATCATCGTCATCATAATTATTATTATAATTATTATTATCATCATCATCATCATTATTATTATCATTGTTATTGTTGTTATTATTTATTATTATTATGATTATTTTTGTTCTCTCGTAATTTCCCCTCTTCCCCCCTTTTTACCCGGGCTGGAAATGATGCTGACATCAAGCAAGATACACACATGATTTTCATTTAACATGGTGTTATGTAAATGTGCGTCTCCAAATTAATTATCAAATGTTTACAATATACATAAAATCTCGTATATCTACATGCATACGTACCTACTACTACTACATACATACGTACACATATACCTTACCTACATACATGCGTACATTCATACATACGTATACGGAATACACATAATGGGAAAAATAATAATAATAATAATAATAATAATAATAATAATAATAATAAACAAAATGAGAAGATACTAATACTAGAAACGATAAATATACATGATGAAAAAAAAAAAAGAGAAATGAAAAAAGAAAGCAAGAAAGGACGAGATATAATAATAATAATAATAATAATAATAATAATAATAATAATAATAATAATAAAATATTATATATATACAAAAATATTGATATCTCGAAGAATATCACAGACGGACACGCATATACATCTACATACATTTACCTACCAACTATATATTTATATATATATATATATATATATATACACATATATATACGTGAATACATACATGTGTATATATACATATATATTTCGGTACATCTACACAAACATTTGGACAATGAGGATATAAAAATAAAAGACAAAAAAACAAACAAACAAGAAACGAAAACAAATAAGAATCCCCTCCCCTCGAAAAAAAAAAGAGAAAAGAAAAAAAGACCACGAAACATGAGAGATAGGGAAAAAATCGAAAATCCAAGACCCATAAAAGAAAAAAAGATAACAGAACAAAGAAATAAGAAACAAAAGAACAACAAACAAACAAACAAACAGATGAAAACAAACAAACAAACAAACAAACAAACCAACCAACAAACAAACCAAAAAAAAAAAACGATAAAAAATAAAAATAAAAAATGTAAAGAAAAGAAAAAGAATATGGCGCGCGCTTATATGTGTGTTGCTGGCCTGGCAAGATACTCATCCTCGCTTCCTGATAGAATACGTCTCCTTCCCTATTTTTGCAGCTTCGAGTAATAAGAGCGTTCAAGTCGACTCTGGAAGATCTGGAGGAGCGTCGCTCTGTCCATAGTTTACACAGCTTACACAGTATGCGCAGTTCACGCAGCCACACCGGGCCACGTCCATTATCTGACTTCACATACATTGACGAAGACCCTACAACAAACAACACCAACAGCGCCCATCTCTACGCGGCAAAGTGTACCGCTTACAACAAGAATACTGCGGACCAGAATCAGGATCATGAGACCGCTAACGCAAGAAGATCGAGGATTGTCCAGTCAATCAACAGTCCGACTTCGCCATTGTTGCTCAGCGTTCCTGGATCGGCTTACAACAACCACTATACCACCGCCAATACCGCTACCAACACCACCACCGCCACCGCCACCGCCACCACCACCACTACCACCAATAACAACAGATCCTCATCCAACAACGCCCTCAATCAACTCCTGAGCAGTAATCCGGACACCACCGTCAACAACTCCTCCTTGCTTCTCAGCTCGAACAATTTGGTCCTACCGGAACTGACCAAGCTCGTGCATGAGACCAGCATTTAAACGATATATATATGTATATATATACATATATATATATATATATATATATATATGGCAGCTTTTGCGCGTTGTTTGCTCGACACCCCTTCTCTCCCCAACCTGACCAACCTCTTTTTAACTTTCTCTCTCACTCTCTATCTCTCTCTCTCTCTCTCTCTCTTTCTCTCTCTCTCTTTCTCTCTTACTCATTTTCTTCCCGTCTGTCTCTTCTCTCTTTCTCTCTATCTCTGGTAGAACACCCACGCCCATAACCAAACCTACTCTTTATCATCGTCATATATTAATTATTACCTTCCATCTTTCTTTTCTCGAATCAATAACAACTCTCCCCCGCTGTTGTCTGCTCTTAAAATTTACGAAATTAATTATCGACTATTCTTACGATTTATCTTTCTCTTATTCTTTCTTTCTTTCTTTTTTCTTTTTTTTTTTTTTTAAGGAATATATTGACAATGATTTATTTGTATCGTTGATTTGATCTATCTATCTATCTATCTATCTATCTATCTATCTATCTATCTTTCTATCTATTTATATATATATATATATATATATATATATATATATATATATATATCTTTTTTCCATCACGTGCACTCTCTATCTATCTATCTATTATCTATCTAAGCACGTAAAGCACCGAGAGATTATATTTTTATCTTTTAACAAATATATATATATATATATATATATATATATATATATATATATGTATGTATATATATATGTATGTATGTATATACGATCTGAAAGATAATAATTCGTGTCTTTACAATTTCAATCATCGAGGATCCGTTCCGCATATTATTTCTTCCTTTTAAAAATTAATTTCACATCTCGCAATTAAGTTTTCCATTTTAATCGTAATTAATAAGATTCCTACGTAATTCAGGGTAACGATCAAAATATATTTGTTCGCTCTCTCTCTCTCTCTCTCTCTCTCTCTCTCTCTCTCTCTCACCAAGTTTGACGCGAATTTTATTTCGTTTTTATTTTTATTCATTTACTGTCGTTGCAATTTTTTTTTTTTTTTTTTTACTTTCTTTATCATTATCCATCCGTTTTCAGACGAGCTTTCGATCCTTGTTTGTTTATCGATCACGATTATCATCTTCGTTGCATTTTAAATTTGAGATGTCTTACAATTATTATCTTTTTCAAACTATATTGAAACGCTTAGAGGGAAGAGAAAGAGATGTATTTTTTACGCGGGATCGTCGATCTTATCGCACGAGATATTTCGAATTTGTTGCATTCGGACTGATAATAGAGAATGATCGATAGCGAGAAGTACTTAAAGAAAAAAAAAAAAAAGAAATGCTTCGTACTTTTTTTTTGTCCTCTTATTCTCTTCTTAATTTAAATAGAAAAATTTGAGATATCCTCGCAATCGACGCCTTCGTTAAAATAATCCTTTTCTCTCTCTCTCTCTCTCTCTCTCTCTCTCTCTCTCTCTCTACTATCTTTCTTTCTTTCTCTCATTGAATCAGAAATAAACGTGGGATAGATAGAAAGAGGCACGATTTCATTTTTCTTTTTTTCTTTTTTTTTTCTTTCTTTCTTTCTTTCTTTCTAATCTCAATCGATCAAACCAATCTACGTATTATTCAAAACGATCGCAACATTCCGATAATACGTAAATTTTAAATTGCATTAATATTATTTATTATATAAATCGATTGTGAATTTTAAGAGCGGGGGACAAAAAAAAAAAAAAAAAAAAAAGAAGGAAGAAGAACACAACCTTAAAAGGCTAAACAAATATATGTATTCCTATTAGTATTTCCACGATAATTGAATAGAATCAACACGCGTTTACGCAAACTCTGCAGATTTTATCTTCTTTTGTTATTTTTTTGTTTTCTTTATTTTCTTTTTTTTCTTTTTTTTCCTATCGACAGCTTAGATGTAAAATAGCTTGGAGTAACATAATGTTTGTACATTATTCTTTTTCTTTTGTAATAGACTTTTGTTGTTTTTGTTTTTTTTTTTAACCTTTTTTTAATTGCGAGAATGTTCGATGCTTGCTAAGGAAGGCTTCGATTACATATATACTTAGCATTATTTACTTATTATATATACGTGCCTACCTACATACCCAATACTATTCAACGAATTATTTCATCTATATATAATTTACGTACATATATACATATATTATGTGTCTCTATATCTATTTCTCTATTTCTCTATTTCTCTATTTATCTATCTCTCTCTTTCTATCTCGTTTTATATATATATATATATATATATATATATATATATATATATATATATAAAGCGAAATATCTCACGAGATCGAGAGTGGATACGTGAGATCTATTAAGGGGTTTAAGAAAAACGATTTATTCCCATATTAATCCTCTATAACGCCGTATACATTTTATAATTTTAACATATTCATTTCATATAATAATTCGAATATGATAAATCATTTTTTTAACGATTAATTTATTCGCATAAAATTAATAATACGTATAGGTCATTGTAAATTAAAAAAAAAAAAAAAAAAAAAAAAAAAAGAGAGAGCAAAAAAAAGAAAAAAAAAAAAAAAAAAAAAAGAGGAGAAACGAAAAAGGAAAAAAAAATCAATACGTTAAATCTTTTCAAATAATCAATTCGTTTTACACGAATAATAAAAAAGTAAAATTTCCGATAATTAATATTAAAATTTTGAATAAGAAACCTTAAGTATGAATAATTATATTGATGATATTAATTACATTACAGATAATATAAAATTTCGTGATTGTGTGATGTTTGTTTTTGATATTAAAAAAAAAAAAAAAAGAAAAAAAAAAAAGAAAAAAAAGGAAAAGGAAAGAAAAAAAATATAGAAAAAACATTGGGTTATAGAGGGTTAATATTAGTACCTACATATATTATATATACTTACATATATCAATGCAAAGTAAAGGAAATACCGTTAATCGTTATCATGGATAATAATCATTTCTAATTAATCTATTCTTGTCGAAAAAGTAAACGAGTCCGCGTATGCGCGTGATGATTCTCTTCTTTTAATATATCTATCTATCTCTCTATACATATATATATATATATATATATTATATATTATATATATAATATTGTATATATGTAATATATATTATATATATATGTATATATATATGTATATGTACATACATATACATATATGTATGTGTATATGTATGTATATATTACACAACTTTCTCTCTCTGTCTCTTTCTCTCATCTACTATCTAAGCAAATGTACTTACTTTCTTTCTCTCTTATTAATTATCCTTGTCACGTTACGAATGAAAATATATATCTTTTTACGAGAAAGAATGGCGGTCCCTTTGAAGGAGAGAGGATCGTAGTAGGAGAAATGAAAGAATACAAAAAGAAAAAGGGACGAAAAGTAACGAAAGGGAAACCAAAATAAAAAGGCAAAAAAAAAAAAATATACAAAAGAAAGGAACAAGCAAGGAAAAAAAATCGAGTTAATAGAATAGCGGGGGTGAGGATTTATTATTTGGTGGGCGGTGAGGGTGGGTGGATAATTGGGTGGGAGGGAGAGGGAGGGTTGGTGGGTGGCACGCCAGTCTCTTATCTTTGTTCTTTCACGTGTCTTCTGTACTTCGTTTTTTTTACTTTTTTTTGCTTTATTTTATTTTCTTCTTTTTTTTTTTTTTGTTTTTAAATCAAAGGAACACTCGCGACGAGCAAGTTTCTCGCGCTTTTTTCGTCTTTTCTTCTTCTTCTTCTTCTTCTTTACGTCGAGAATCGTTTTCCTTTAATTTTTTTTTTTTTAAACTTTTCGTTTTCTTCGTTCTTAATTTTAATGGTAATTTTAATCTTAAATGAAAAAGGAAACTTTTCGCGGTAAAGAAATGGAAAAAAAGAATAAAGAAGAAAGAAAAGAACACAGAAAAAACGCAGCGTTCAAATAAAGCGAGAAATAGTGTATTATTTAATTTCCTTTTTTTTGTTTTTTGTTTTGTTTTAAGAGCGCAACGAAAGATTCGAAACATTGATTTTTATGTTCGTTTACCATTATTAATTACTATTATTATTATTTTATTACTATTATTAATTATTATTAACTATTATTAATATTTAATTTAATTTAATTTAATTTAATTTAATTTAATTTAATTTAATTTTAATTTTTAAGCTTTTTTTTCGAACCTCGATTCTTAATCGTTTGTATGTAAGAGATTATGTTAGTGGTCCGATGTATTATTGTTATCATTATTATCATTATTATCATTATTATTATTATTGTTATTATTATTATTATTATTATTAATTTATTATTATTAATTATTAATTATTACAGAGATATCTTATCGGACTTCTTTCATGATTCGCATGTGTGTCACGTGTGTTCGTATTTTCTGCGTGGGAATGACAATAATAATAATAATAATAATAATAATAATAATAATAATAATGATAATGATAATGATGATGATAAGAATAATAGTAATTGTAATAATAATAATAGTAATTACAATTATTATTATTATTGTTATTATTTAAATTACAAAACAAAAACATTATTCGGACGACGGTCACGTACGTTTTACGTAAATTTTTAGTTTCTATTTTGAATTACATTTTTAATACTATTTTTATTTATATTATTTTTTTTTAGAAATCTTTATCTCTCTCTCTCTCTCTCTCTCTCTTTTTCCTCGGCTATTATTTTTGTATTATTATGTGTATGAGCTTATGCTCTTTCTTGCACAGCGACAAATATTATGTACTTAATTTTATTTTTTATTCTTTCTTTAATTTTTACTATTTTTTCTAGTCTCTTCTATCTATCTATCTATAAATCTCTCTCTCTCTCTCTCTCTCTCCGTTCTACGTTTCCTTCCAAATAATCTATAAAATTGAATTAGAGATAAAAGTTCAGATAATTTGCGATTAAAACGATCGTGCAACGTCGTACCGTTTTTATTAATATTATTATTGTTATTATTATTATTATTAACTATTATTATTATTATTATTATTATTATTATTATTATTATTATTATTAATATTATTATTATTTTATTTTTGTTATTATCGCTCCCTTAAATTAATCGATCTTGTATGGTTTTTTTTCTTCTTTTTTCTTTTTTGTCAAATAAACTTAACGATCGTTACCGATCGAAAATATGTTCGCTTTACTGCCAGAGCGTTTTATAGAGGTTCGAAATATAAACAACAAAAAAAAAGACGCGTTTTAAAAAGCAAAAACTAAACTAAAAAAGAAAAAAAAAAAATTAATAAAATCTAAGATAAAATGGAAAATATAAAAAAGTACCTATATACTAAAAATAAATAAATTAATTAGATGAAAAGGAAGGTGTGGTAACGAGAGAGAAAAAAGAAAAAAAGAAATAATAATAATAATTAAAAAAGAATATAAGGAGGATGTAATTATTAGGAGACCTATCCTGATTGTTGTTGTTGATGTTGTTGTTTACGTAAAAAAGAAAGAAATAAATAAATAAATATTAACTCTTGCGAACTAAGAATAATCGAATTGTAAAGATAAAGGAGAAACAAAAAGGATTAAACGAATATAGATTTTAACACAAATTACTTAATCTACTTCTTCTTCTATTTTTTTTTTTCTTTTTTTTTTTTTTACTAACTAAACAATACAAAAAAAATATTTATTAATGTTCATACGTCTTCATTTTTATTCTTGCAAGTTCGGTGTACGTGTTAAAACCAAAAAAAAAAAAAGTAACATATATATATATAATTATTTCAAATCTTTGCATCGCAAAATTCGATAAAATATTAGAATAAACGATATTAGTGAGAATTTGTAAAAGTGTTTTCGTGCGTTATTTCGTTTTTATTTTCGATTTCGGAAGAGTTCGTCCATATGAAAAAAAAAAAAAAAAAAAAACAAAAAAAAAAAAGGAAAAAGATCTAATAATTTTGCATTACCTCGATATAAAATAGAAATTTGTAAAATGTTCCTCTTTTGTTTCTATTATTATTGCACGCTTAATGGAAGAGAAAACAAAACAAAACAAAACAAAAAACAAACATACAAAAAGAAAAGAGAAAGAAGTAAAAGATAATTTAATAATTTCATCATTAACAATTGTACTCGAGAAGAAACTTTGTAAAACTATTTATACGTTTTGTTTCTAATTATTGCAAGTTTTGCGTGACTTGTGTGAATAAAAAAAAAAAACAAAAAGAAAGAAAAGAAGGAAAAAGAAAAATAAACGTTACACGAAACAAACACAAATTCGATAATCAATTATGCACTCATTGTGCAGGTGTATCGAGTTAAAAAAAAAATGAGGGATCAGTAAGAATCCGTTTTTTAACATTTTTCTTTCGTTACATTCAAGTTGGACACGTATAAAAAAGAAACAATGAAATAATTCCGTGGATAAACGATAATCACGGGGTACAAAAGAAAAAAAAAAAAAAAAGAAAAATAATAATAATTATATTTCCGATCGAATTATTATTTAAAAGAGAGATATAGAATCGCGCATTGTCAAATCTGGATACACTCGTAATTTTATTTTATCTTCGTCTTATTCTATTTTTGTTTATTTCCACGAAAATTGAAACAATCAAACGATTTGATGCGACACCGAATGATATAGAAATCTGTGCTTCGAACAAAACCATAGACGAGATATTTTCTTTTCTTTTTTAATTTTTTCTTCTCGAATGAAAAATCTCGTATTCGCGTTATCGATTACGACTTAATATTAAAACCGCGAATAATATCGAACGGACGAGATAAGTAATCTCGTTTTTTTAAAAATACAACTATAAAACGATATTGTTAGCTTGTTAGTTGACTATCGATTACATATGAAAATCTATACATATATATATATTTAAATATATATAAATAATATAAATATTAGCAATTATTGTGTAATTATATAAAATATTATTATTATTATTATTACTATTATTATTATTATTATTATTATAAAAAATAAAGTTTAAGACACGTTATCTCGAAATGTTTGAATAGAAAAAAAAAAGAAGTGCAACCAAAAAAAAAAAAAAAAATAAAGAAAATAGAGAAGCCATCTTTGGCAGACTTAAAAAAAAAAAAAAAACAAAAGGAAATAACAATTATACCATAATTATTGAGATTATTACTTTTGTTTAATATTTATTTAATAATCACCTTTATTCTACTCTTAACAATTAATTCAGATTATAATTAACGAATGACGAGTATTCCTCGTTTCAATCTATTTCTTTTCAAACTGATCCTGTCTGTTTTATTATTTTATTCGCGAAAAAGACAAAAAAAGAAAAAGAAGACAGAGTGTTTTCACGTGATATAATCTAACGACGTTTGCGAAGTTTGACAGAATGTTTTCATTCGTGATTGACAATTTTATTTTTTTCTTTATTTTTACCGATATTCGGAACATAAACGATGGGTTTTCAAGGCGAACAAACATAAAAAATAAATATAACGAATACAAAAGAAAATAAAAATACGACGTGTCGCTTTCTCGAGATAAATCGAAATACGTATGATCCATAGATCGAAGAACTATCCTTATTTCTTCCTCTTTTTTCTTACGAACGATTTGAGAAGCGAAATATACATATACGTATACATATATATATATATATATATATATATATATTTATATAAATATATATGTACACACTATTATATATTCTTATATATACTATCTCTAACTCTCTTTATCTCTATCTCTCTCTCTCTCTCTCTCTCTCTCTCTCTCTCTTTCAACATAAATTATACTATCGCACATATACATATTTGTATATACATGTATGTATATATAATAGATACCAAAGATTTATCTTTCTGAATGAGTGTTATGTTAATGCATTATATACAAAACAAACACGCACGCACTTACAGAAAAAAAAACATTTACTCGATAACAGACATACAAATATACAGAGAAAACACACATTAATACATATATTTGAAGTAATCTTTATACGTGTGTAGAAAAATCATTGAATGTACATATGTACATACTCATATATATATATATATATATATATATATATATATATTCTGAAATTTTCTTCCTTTCGCGTTTACTCTATTTTCAAATCCTTAGATAGGATAGAACGGGGGTGTCAGAGGGGGGGAAAAGAAGGGCTGAAGGTACTTGGTTGGATCGAAAGTACTTACGATTTTAAAAATTAATTATAAATCTTCGAGATAAGCTTAGATTGATTTCCCTGTGGATTAGAGAAGCTACGGGCCGTACGAAATGTGAAAGATGATTGGAGAAAGTTGAAAAAAAAAAAAGAATTTCTTTCGAGAAAATTTAATTAATTTTTATAATCAGTTTTGGGGCTTAACTTTTGATTCAATTAAAAACTTTGGTCTCATCCCCTTTCATTTCGTATGTATATATATATATATATATATATATATATATATATATATATATATATATATGCAATATATTATGACCGTCTCGCAAAATTCTCTATTTCCTTTCTGTCTGTCTGTCTGTCTGTCCGTCTGCCTGTCTGTCTGTCTGTCTGTCTGTCTGTCTGTTTGTCTGTCTGTCTGTTTAATATCTCAACAAAACAATAATAACAAAAAATGATAATCTGTAAAGACGCAAAAGAAATTGTGAATTTCTAATTATTGTTCGCTCGATGTCTCTCGATGATAAACGAAACCAAACTTCAGCGAGGATATTAGAGGATTTTAAAAGAAACTCGTATTAAACCGAATCTATTTTAATAGACCATTTTCATACATATATTTCTATTATATAGATCGAACCATTATTATTAATTGAAATAAGAGATTTTATGAAAGACGTTTGATCAAAAAAAAAAAAAAAAAAAAAAAAAAAAAGAAACTAAAACGGATAAAAAACAAAAGAAAAGAAATAATCTCTAAGCAAAAGTTTTGATTTGTAATGTATTATTAATATTGGAATTTTTATTTTTTAATTTTTTTCTTATTTCTTTTTCTTTTTTTTTTTTAAGAAAATTTTTCGATCTCTCTCTCTCTCTCTCTCTCTCTCTCACTCTGACTCTGACTCTGACTCTCTCACTCTAAATCTCTATATATCTCTCTATCTATGTATCTATCTATCTCTATCTTTCTCTCTCTCTCTCTGTCTCTATCTCTCTTTCTCTCTCTCTCTGAGAAAATCTTTCTGTGTATCCTTATGTGCCATCATGGCGGCGTCCTTTACCAACAAAATCCTTCCCTTCATATAACGCTATTGCTTCGTCCCAAAAGCTTCGTCTTCGTTTACTTTTTTTTTTTTTTTTTCTATATACATATATATATATATATATATACGAGAATTTAAAGCTCTCTCGTTGTTGCTGCAATCACTGAGAATATGTTTAAAGACGAAATGATGATAACAATAGAAAAAAATAAAAGAAAAAAGAAAAAAACCATAAAATAAAAAACAAAAAAGAAATTAAAAAATTAAACAAGAATGAAAAACGAGAAGAAAAAAAAAAACATAAAAAGAATAATTTATCCTGATCGCCATTATCGAAAATATTTTTCTATATATATATATATATATATATATATACATATTATTTCATTCTTTCTTATATACTCTTAATAGAATAATATAATATTATAAAAATTAAAAGATATTAATAACAACGTATTGCTTCGTGGTATAGTAATACGTAGATATGTTGAAACAATAATGATTTAGTATGATCTTGGAAAAAAATGATTAGAGAAAAAAAAGAGATGAAATAATAATATTAATAATAATAATAATAATAATAATAATAATAATAATAATAATAATAATAATAACGAGAACGAGCAAGTTAATAAACTAATAATTAAACAAATATAAAAATTGAAGGTTCACCTCAGCAAATTTATTTTTTCGAAGGGCTGATATTTTTCTCGAGCGAACCAAGAATGTCCCTTTCACGAATTGTGTCTCAAAAAATAGATAGATGATCGTTCATTTATAAATCATTGAATGATCTATTACGATCATTAATATCTTGTACGAACTAAATGAAAATCTTTACGACCTCTTTAAAACAAAAAAAAAAAAAAAACGTGTAAGTTAAACAAAAAAATCGTTGATTTTGATCTTCTTCGAAATAAGAAACAGGAAAGAAATAAATAAATGAAAATAGAAAACGAAAAAGTATGGCTGTGAATTTCAGTGTTGAATTAAATAGAAAGAAAAAAACAAAAACGAAAACAAAAACAAAAGACAAAGCCGAAAAAAAACAACAAAATGATATTTATTTATTCTTTTTTTTTTTTTTTTTCTTCATAATCGTGGAAAATATTTAAATAAATTTTATTCGATTAAAAAACAGAGAAAAAACGTCGCTTATACAGTGTGCCGTTTATAGTCGCAGTCGATAGCTTCCTATCCTTTATCATCGATCGTCTCGGTACGTCTTCTATAAATCAAAATCAAAATAAAAATGAAACTAAAATAAGAAAAGACTTTTTGCGAATCACGAACATTTCACAAATCCATCGTAGAATCGCGTAACTTTGTATATATAGTAGTTAATATTAACCATCGCATAATCAGTACTATGCAGCGTGTTACTATATATACATATATATTTATGTGTGTGTTTCTTTTTTGTTTTGTTTTTGTATTCATAAAATATTAGATTTTCTTCGTCAATATAATTATATATACACTCATATATATATATATATATATATATATATATATATATATATATGAGTGTATATATATTTTTCGGATGTATATACAAAAAAAAATTTGTTTGAGATCCCAACGACGATAAACATAGAATTTGTATTTTTGTTCCGCCCCCCCCCCCCCCCCGCCCTGGACCCACAACCCCATTTAGAAATTAGAATTAGAATCTTTTAGTAATAGTATAATCGTGGAGGAAAAAAAGAAAATAAAAAAAAGAAAAGGAAAACTCGATCGATTTTCTAATTTATTATATCTCGATCACGATC
>OU426874.1:660000-670000 GCA_911387685.1 Dolichovespula media | reverse complement strand
TAGAATGGGATAGAATAATCCTTGGATTATTCTAATCGACAAAATTATCACGATCATGTGTATCAATCGATTTGATTTCTTTTTCGTTTGTTTTTTTTTTTGTTTCTGTTTTTATTAACACGTTATTTTCACGGGGACTTTTAATTCGATTATGGTGTTGTTAAAAGTTAGGTGTGAATTGTATGCAGTCTCGTTCGAGATCATTATAATTCTCAATAATTCTTCTATACATTGCTATATCTCGATCCATAATATTGTAATAATGTTCTTTTGGTAACATTCATTATCTCTCATAATTATATATACATATGTTGTATTCATTTACATAGGTATATGTATTTCTCCCCTATATATATCTTTCTCTTTCACCCATAATTCCCAAATATAGGTTTGCAATATTAATCTTAATTGATGATCCACATAGAAAAGGCATGCTCTCATTTCCTGGTATATGTATATATATCTTAGGTATTACCCAAAAACCATTTTATGTATTACAAAATGTTGACTCCGAACAGAGCAAGAAAATAATTACATAAAAAATCGTCACATCATTAATTCCCACACTTTGTAATACAAATTCCGTATGCTTAGTCGTTAATCCTTCTAATATTTATATTCTAACAGAACCAACACTTTTTTTTACCGTTTTTTAAATCCACGATATGCCATGTACGATGTAAAATGTTTCGACATATACGTAATTGTATCTCATAGAAGTAACGTTTGTTCATTTATTATTCGTGGATAAATATTCCTGCACTCTTGTATCGACGTTCAGTACCCTTCTTCTCTCTCTCTCTCTCTCTCTCTCTTTCGTTCTTTAATTTCAAGGTCAAGTTCGTGACCCTATTCTACCACTCTTCGTAATGTACAATATCATAAGATCGGATAATCGAATGGTAGTCGAATGATCGATCGTGACAAAACTTTTGACACGTTCGATTATCTCTCTCTCTTTCTCTCTCTCTCTCTCTCTCTATCTATCTATCTATCTCTATCCTAATATGCATATATAAATATAGAGAGGGAGAGAGAAAACGTGCATTGGTTCCTGAACAAACATGCGCACATACAAAATTCTCTTCGTCTCAAGCGCTATATTTTCATTTTAAATTCTAATTCATCTAATTCGATGTGAGCTTCGACATCAAAAAATCTTCGATCGTTTCTCTCTCTCTCTCTCTCGTACTCTTTTATTCTCTACGTTTCTCTTCCTCTTTCTATTTCTATTTCTCTCTCTCTCTCTCTCTCTCTCTCTCTCTCTCTCTCTCTCTCTCTCTCTCTCTCTTTCTTTACGTGTGTGTATCTGTCCATCAGTCCCTCTCTCTCTCTCTCTCTCTCTCTCTCTCTCTCTCTCTCTCTATCTATCTCTCTATCTCTTTTATCATTGTTTCTAACGAAACACATAATCACGCGTGTATATCGCATACATACAAATAATTCTAAGTTCATCTCGTCGAGAACAACTTTATCGTCGGTAAAAATAATTTTACTATTCACTCTTTTTATTTTTCCTTTTTTTTTTTTTTTTTTTTTGTAACCTCCCCTCCTCCCCCAATTATCAATTATGTGTATCATTACTATCGTTATCGTTATCTTTATCGTCCATCGTTACTTTAATCTCCATCTTAAACACAACATATTCAATATTATTGCACGCATAATGTAGGCCCAACGATTCGACATACACACCGTATACAAACTATGGTATAATGATTTATATTAAGTCTCAAATACTCCAGCTTTTGAAAAATCGTCAATTTTGTTTTATATTTTTATTTCCTTTCGTTTCCACATTGTCTCTTTTCTATCTCTATCTATCTGTTCGTATATTTATCTATCTATCTATCTATGTAACTATCTATCTGTCTGTCTGTCTGTCTGTCTGTCTGTCTGTCTAATTTATCTATGTGTCTGTCTATGATTATCATCGCTTGCATATTTTGTTCTATTTTCTCTCTCTCTCTCTCTCTCTCTCTTTCTCTCTCTTTTTCTCGATATATCGAAGCTCTTGATGTTGTTTTTTTGTCTTTTGCGTACATGTTTCTATGAGCTGTTATTGTAATTTGTATGTTTCGATATTGTCGATATTTTCGTGATTATTATTGGAAGATCGATGAGTGGGATTTATGAGATATATATATATATGATGCTTCGTGTTTTTCTTTTTTTTTTGGTGGGATATCGTTTATTTTTTTTTTTTTTTTTTTCATTATACTCTTTTAGAATTTCTCTTTTCTACGGCTTCGGCATGGATTATTTATTTATTTAATTTATTTATATCTTTTCGTTATCCTCGTCCGACGAAACTCGAGATTTACTGGTTAAAACCTTAAAAGCTATCAACGATGAAAATCATCTTTATGTTATTATTATTAATCAGAAATAAACACATATAATTTATATATATATATATTTATATGTAAAGTACATTCAGTTTTGAAAGAAATTGTATAATAATTTCGGAAAAGTTGACATTTGAAAGAATGTTAAATCAAAAAAAAATTTACGAACAGTTAATTGTTAATAATAATAATAATAATAATAATAATAATAATAATAATAATAATAATATTGACGATTAAATTGTATTTTATTGAATGACAGCTTTTAAGGATTACGAGATTTTTTTAAAGGATTTGAAAATTGGTGATGCATAAAATGAAAGAAAACAAAACAGAAAAAAAACTTTTCCGAGATCTTTGATATATATATATATATATATATATATATATATATATATATATATATATATATATATAAGAAGATTAACGTGAGTCGCATCGATCGATCTTCGAAAATTAATATTATTATTATTAAATATCGTAATGTTTTTTTTTTTTCATGTGATTTTCGTTGTACAGCTGTCTATGATAGTCGTTGCCAATGATTGCGTTAAATAATCATGCACTTTAAAGTATCGGCTACGTTGTCATGCCTCGCATACACACAAACACACGCATACTCAATAATTATTAATTGGTTCATCTATAAGAAAAGAAAAAAAAAAATAAATAGAAAACAAAGAATCAAATTTATCTATAGTCATTTCTCTCACAAGGCTTTGCAACGTAGACCGTTCGTTTTGCACACCTACACGAAAAGAATAATGATTCAAAAAAAAAAACGATAGCAACAATACAGATAACAAAAATTTTTGAATTTGTATAATCTCTTTTCGTGTAAGCGAGATGCTAAAAAGAAAACAAAAAAAAAAAAGAACAAAAATTTACTTTCTTGCATTTATATGTCTTCTTTCTATGTGTAATACATACGTGCATATGATCTTACATACACACACACATATATATATATATATATATATATATATATATACATATATATATATATATATAATAAAAAAAAAGATTTACAACAAAGAAGGTAAGGATATAAACGAAAAAGTATTAAAACGAAACAAATCGTGATAGAAAACAAAGGAAGAAAGGAAAACCGATGGACACGAGTAAAAACTAGAACGAAATGAAAAAATGTTTTAGAGAGGATACAAAAGAAACGAAAAGATGAAAGAAAAGTAACAAACAAACAAAAAATATTGGAAACCAAAAAGAGAGCAAGCAAGAAACAAAAAAGCAAATACATATAATACATACAATATTCTCGGTATTAATTAACGAACGAAAAAGCTCGAAAGCTTTGTGGCTTCGAAAGCTTCGCAAACGATTTTTTTTTATTATTCTATCTTCTTTTACTTTTTTTTTTACGATATAAAACGACTCTCTCTCTCTCTCTCTCTCTTTCTTTCTCTATTTATATTTTTCTCCATCCTATTTTCCGTCTCACTTTTACAGATAAAAATACAATCCTTTTCTAATATCATCTCCTTCATCCTCTTATCTTGTATATACATACATACATATATATATATATATATATATATATATATATGTATGTATATATATATATATATATATATATTTCTTTGTTTATATGCGTTCTACTTCATCCAAGGACAATCGTGTCCTATTTTCTTAATTATCCCACCCCCTCTTCCTAGCCACTAATTATACGAAGAACGAAGCACAGAGATAAAAAAGTTTCATTTCAACTACGAGAGAATCAACAACGTTGGTACTCCTATCTCCAACACACGCACACACATAAAACGTGTGCGCACTTTTAAAATCCAACATAAAATAGAGTGCCGAGGCTACTTGATCTCAGTGTAAGTATGTGCATATATATATATATATGTATATATATATATATATATATATATATATATATATATATATATATAAAATTTTAACAATACGTTTATATACAAATCGCAATCTCTATACACGAAATACATACGTGCATAAGTACATATATAAACTTGTGTGGGGGAGGGTGACGAGAAATGTCTTGAATGCGGCCAAGAAAAAATTCTTAAATCGATTCGAAAAATCGATTGCTTCTTTTCGAAACTTTTTAGATCCATTTAATTTATTTTTTTCCACTTCGTTTTTTTTTTTTTTTTTTTTTTTTTTTTCTTAGATCAAAATTCTAAACACGAATCTGAGTTACGACGAAAGAAAGAAATAAAAGGGTAATCGATTTTTAAGATCATTTGGAAATTTTTTGCCCATCTAGGAATTCTCTTCGATCCATCCTCTATTAATAATACATTATATGTATGTATGCACGTATGTATGTGTGTATCGAGAACATAAAAAATAAAAAAATGAGGTAAAAAGAAAAATTATCAAGAAAAGATTTTCCTCTCGTCTCTGAATGAACGAACGAGAAAAGCAAGAAAAAGAAGACAAAAAGCAAATTCAAGGAGGATTTGGAAAAAAATATTTCAAAGCGACAAAATAATCGAAAAATTAGAAGACCAAAAGAAAAGGGAATCTATGGAAGATATTATTATGATGATACTGTATATTATCACAGGAGAAAAGCGAGAGATATTTGTTTGTTTAACTAATTAATTTTCTTTACAGAGTTCATTGCATTATTAATTAGCTGTTTAAAGACATACTATATGATGATGATGATGATGATGATGATGATGATGATGCATGTGCTGCAGCAGCTCGAAATTTGTTATTTACACACGCTATATGTTATTTATCTGTTTATAAATACATATATATATACATATATATATATATATATATATATATATATATATCACCTGGCTGTTTGTTATGTGCATTAATTTTGTACTAAATATACGTATATGTGTATTGTGTCTCTATATATACATATATATTTATATTTATATATTTATAAATCTTTATATAAAAGATATATATATATATATATATATATATATATATATATATATATATATCTTTTTCAATTATCAAAACAGTTACACGCAGACACACGCATATGCACCAGTCGCCGCCGAAATATTTGTTTTCTTTTTAAGGAAAAAACAAACAAAAACAATTTAAAAGGAAAAAAAGAAGAAACCATGAGCGCGCCGATTTTTCACGCTAGTTTTCACGCTAATGTTTCTATTTTTATTTATTTTTTTTTTTTTTGCAAACGCTGCCTATCTCGATTTTATATCAATATCTTCGAACGATCTTTGCACGATTATCGATCGAGCGTTTTTGATTTAACGCATATCGTAGTGTCTCTCTCGATTCTTTTCTCTAAAGATTTTCTAATTATAATTGTAATTATTATTATTATTATTATTATTATTATTATTATTATTATTATTATTATTATTATTATTATAATTTTCGTACTTATTCCTTTATAGAATTTCTTCTCTTCTCTTATCCTAATTTTTCTTGCACGGATCTATTTATTGATACGTATATATACATATTTATTTTTTTTAAACAAACTTTACTTTTTCTAGCGTAGATCTTGTCAAGTTCAAATAATTCCACCTTCTCTTCCCAATTAACCCTAATTCGATAAATATACCGAATATTTTCTTTTTTTTCCTATGAAAATAACGCTTAAGAGGAGAAAAATTATTTATTAATTATCGTACTCAATTTGAGTGCGTATATTAATAATAATAATAATAATTATTATTATTACAATAATTTTAATGATAATCTTAAAGAATCAAAATATACACGAATGAAAGGTAATAATTACCCGAAGAACGGTAATATCATATTTTGCAAAATAAAAGATATACATACATAGATTAATATATCGATCGAGATAAATTAACGATGTTCTAGGTATATAATAAGTAATTTAATTTCTTTAATTCTTTTATCTTTCTCCTTATGTTATTTATTTTTTTGTTAATCAAATCGTTGATCTAAGGATTATCGAAAGAGTCCATACTTGTAGTAATTATAATTATTGTTATTATTATTACTATAATAGCGAGTAAGAGTATATGTGCATGCACACATACAGGGTGGAGCAAAAGAGGTAAGGTCCAGAAATTTTTCCTAATTTAAAAAAGAAAAATAACAAAAATAACGACAAAATATGTTTTTTTTCTCTCTTCTTCTCTTTCGCATTCATTTCTTTTTGAATAATTACATACGTACGTAATATCATATATATGATATATACATCTATTATACTAATCGTCAATTTTTATAGGATGAAATATAGGATGTGATTATAAGTTTCAAAGGTGAATGTTTAAAAATTGATCACACTTTTTCGAGACTGTTTTTTTTTTCAGGCTTTTAAATATTCCAATACTACTACCGTCAGTATTATACTAATATTTGTATAAAACGGATAAGGATATTATCATTATCCTTATCAACGTTATCGTGTACATATATATATATATATATATATATATTATATGATGACGGGTATATTCTATGTTTTGCAAGCTAGTCCTATTGTAGTTTTGCAATTTAAAAAGTAGAAAACAAAACAAAACAAACAAAAATAAGCATAAAAAATCTCGAAAAAGTAATATATATATATATATATATATATATATATATATATATATATATATATATATGTATATACACACTCAGAAATTCATAATCACTTTTATAAGAATCCCTCTATAAGATCGCTGTTAACTAGCCTTATTTTCTTTTTCCTATCCTTCCTAATCTCGGCCAAAATAATTTTCAAATTTTTATTTCGACAAAAATTACGATTTTCCTCGTCTTGATTTTTTTTCCCTTTGTTTTCCCATTTTTTTTTTTTATATATATACATATATAATATCAATTGGTCGAGGTTAAGGAAAACTTTATGACAAATGGCATTGTTATATACACCTTTTCTTTAGCTAAGCACATTAATACTCTTTCTAAATACTAATCGATTTTCTTTAGCAATTTTTCATTTATTTATATTATCTTTCTCTTTCTAAGCTTTTTTCTATCCTTCCGTCTCTTTCTCTTTTTATCTTCTCTCTCTCTCTCTTTTTCTATCCTTTCATCTCTTTCTCTTTTTATCTTCTCTCTCTCTCTCTCATTTTCTGTCCTTCCGTCTCTTTCTCTTTTTATCTTCTCTCTCTCTCTCTCCCTCTCTGTTTCTCTCTCTCTCTCTCTTACCTTTTTCTCTCTCCCCTCTCTCTTTCTAACCTTTACCCATACATACGTACATACATTCCCTTATATTATACCCTTTCGAGGAGAAGGCTAACTAACATAGTTACGAAGGGAACGGAAGACGAATTTTCTTTTTTTTTAATTAAAAATTATCATTATTATTATTATTATTATTATTATTATTATTATTATTATTATTATTATTATTACTATTAATTACTGTCATGTATTATTTAAATATTTCGTTAGGTTTTAATCCGTTCCTCGTTAAAATGTCGTTCGAGTGACATGTTAATATTTTGTTTTCTTTTCTTCTTTATACTCGCGCGTAATTTCATTTTCAATTTGTCTCGAGTATTGCTTATTTAATAAAAAAAAAAAAAAAAAAAGTAAAGGAGAAGTAAAATGATCGATAAATTTTGTTTCGATCGTCGAACAAATTCTCTCCATGTAATCCCATGTTATGAATTTGATCAAAATTGAAAATCGATCATAACTCATTACGTTCGATGTGTGTGTCTAATATCTCTGAGGAGAAAATGGATGAGTAATTTTTTTTTTTTTTCCTTTTTTACGAACGAATAAGAGAGAAAAGAACGAATTGGGGTTTACAGAGAATTGGCGAGTACGTTTCCGATGAGAATAAGAAAAAAAAGAAAAAAGAAAAAATTGATCACAAGAAAGAACGCGGACTATCGATAAAGCGAAAATCGTTCGGTCGGCCCCGATCGGTGTGCATGTGGTGTCTTGCGATATTGTAACTAAAACACACCCGTCGACGTCACATTTCTTTTCCCTATACTTTTCTCAACGATATTATATACTTAAGAGAGAAAAGGAAAAGAAAATTTTTATATGTATATATATATATATATATATATATATATATATATATAAAATATATGTGTATATATTTACATCGACGTCGACACTCTCAAGCTTGTGCCTAATATTGCTTTGCTGCGCAGGGTGACGAAGCCTTGCTAGTTTTGCAATATCTTGTGGCCGCTGCTTTCTGTTTTGTTTACATATAAATAATACGTATATATATACATATATTTCACATACATAAATGCATATACATATGTACATATATATATATATATATATATATATATATATATATATATATATACATATGTGTGTGTGTGTGTGTATGTTATATATACGATTAACTTCAAAGTATTATTTCGGAAATCGATTCTGAAAATTATCGTAATTCCTAACGATCAAATACTATCTAGAATCTTCCTCTCGATCTTTTTACACGTAATACAGAAAACAGATTCGTCCTATCTTTTTTATAATCTCATTATTATCATTATTATTACTTCTTTCCGAAGTAAAAAAAGAAAAAAGGAAAAAGATCACCTCTTCAATGGTTGAAAGAGAAAAAAAAAAAGCAAAGAGAAAAAAATAAAGATCGACCTTTCCGATTTAATCGTTAGGAATGAGTAAATTATAATTTTCCTGAGGGAAGAAAAAAAAAAACAAAAAAAAAGAAAAACAAAAAGACAAAAAAAGAAAAGGAAACAAGATCGATCTCCGAAAGTTTCGCGTGAAATGATCGATGGAAGGAGGAAGAAGTATAAAAAAAAGACAAAAAAAAAGAAAAAAAAAAAGAAAAAGAAAATAGTGAAAAAAGGGAGGAGGAGGAGGAGGAGGAGGAGGAGGAGGGGGGAAAAAAGGAAAAGAAAAAGAAAACGGCGAACGATCTTAATGCATGTGTGACAAAAAAGATTTCCGTTGCAGATCCGCGTAGTGAACGCATTTCGGCAGGGCCTAGACGCGCGCTACGGCGAGCATAGCAGCAGCACATTGGCGGAGGTATTGAAAAAGCAGTCGCCCTTCAGTAAGCGGTTATCACAGACGAGCAGTATCGAGTACGCGGACAACATACCGGACGAGCTAACTATACCGGAGATCGACGTTGAAAGATTGTCGAGTCATAGTCATACCGAGACAGCTGTTTAGAATTAAAACCACTACCACTCTCTGCCATCGCAACCCACCACCCACCACCCACCATCCACCACCACCCACCACCACCACCACTACCATCACCACCACCGCCAACACCACTACCACCACCACCAACAACAACAATAACAATAACAACAACAAAACCTGACAAAAACAAAAGGCCCAGTCATCGTCGATCGATCGAATGGATCGAACGAACTTACGAACGATCGATCGATCGATCATCGGATATCGTCACATCGTCAAATCGGATCAAGGATTCGCTGTTTTTCACGAGGATGACAAGGGAGAAAAAGAGAAAGAGAGAGAGAGAGAGAGAGAGAGAGAGAGATAAAGATAGAAATAGAGAGCGATAGAGACAGAGGAGAGAAGAGAAGAGAAGAGAAAAGTAAAAAAAAAAAAGAAAAAACAAGAGGAAAAAAGAACGTCTCAAATCCTAATCTCCTCCTCTTCTCAAACTCTTCGAAACTTCTACTCGTTATAATCGATGATCGTTGAAACATTTCGACAAAGAAACGAACTTTCAAACGTTTCGCCCGTTCGATGCG